>VNJU01004126.1:0-258556 GCA_008042675.1 Drosophila seguyi
TGCTTGGTAAGTATTATTAAATAATTGCACTTTGTTAGAATCAAAATTCATTCTTTTATTTTAATTTTATTTTCAGATGCCATAAACAAGTTACATGATGATGGTCCAGCGGAGGACCAACTGCGCAGGGCCATGCAGTTACAAAAAAAGCGGCATTTTAAAAATACCAGCAGCAGCAAACATAAGGAGGAGGCCAAATTAGATTAAATTTTTTTGTTATTTTTTAAAATAAATATGTGAAATATGAAATGAAATCAGCAACTTATTATGTATTAAATTTATCTGGGTACCCTTCTGACTAACCCTTGCATGGGTACCCTTCTGTCTAACCCTTGCATGGGTACCCTTCTGACTAACCCTTGCATGGGTACCCTTCTGACTAACCCTTGCATGGGTACCCTTCTGACTAACCCTTGCATGGGTACCCTTTTCACTAACCCTATTGTAAACGATGTGGTGGCGATTGACCCTATTTGCGGACATTTCATACAAAAGTAGAAATGGTAAAACGCATTGGCTAGGGTTAGCAGAGTGAGTAGTGGTGGTCTGTTTATGGGTACTTATATCAGCACCCACGAACTAGTGCGCAGTTCTACAGGGAATAAACAGAATATAATATATTAGGAATTGACAAATGCCTGGACTATAAAAAGCTTTAAAATAAAATTTGCTTTTAGGAGGGAACTTTTCCTTTCTTTAGCTGCATACAATGATAATCGAATTTTACATTTCTATTTATAAATCAATATTTGTAAAAAATAATATGGAAACTCCAACAAATAGACGCAGAAACCCCTGCTTAAAATAAATACCTATAGAACAAACTACAGCTTATTTTCCTTACCAATTAAGTATTTCTAATTTCTATTTTAACAATTATTCCTCTCCACGATTAGCTCTGTTAAATTCACATTAAAATAAATTTAAAATAAATGCAGTTGCTGTGCAAACAACGAATCATGATCATGCTCCATTAGGCACGTGTGTGGGTGAAGGCTGTCTGTGGTGCACCACATATGACTGGGATTTGGAGGCAGAGGCAGAGATCAGAAGAGGGGCAGCAGCAGGCGCAGATAGATCTGCCAGAGGCAAGACCGCGATCTTGCATTACATAACCACAAAACAAGCGGCATTTGTGTGTTCCATAAATAGGCCTTCCCGATGAGCGGAGCGCAAGCCCCCAATCGAATTACCAATAGTCAATGAGCCATTAAGATACAATCCGCTGTCGTGGGCAGGCGTCCGGGGGCAATGTCTATGTAAGGCGACCTTCCCCTAGATCGGACTTTCTCGAAGCATGTAAATTAACCAAAAAAAGTCTAATTAAATACGAATACATATGAGGGGATGGGAAAAGTATATGGAAGGAAGTATTATTTGTTGTTTAATGAGAATGGGAATCACAAGGCACTCCATTGTTGGTTTTTTATGGTATATTTTTGCAGAGATGGATTTTACACTCTTGATAATATTTTTATATATTTCTTTTTGCTGGTTTATTTTTTGTGAAACTATGGGAAAGTGGCTTAAAGTTTGCAAACTTATGTTTGTGCTATAATTTCATCTTAACATAAGTCTTAAAATTTAAATTCCAATTTGAATTATCTTTTCGATTCTTAATAAGTTCCTTTATCCATGCCTTTATCTATTAATGCCTAATAATATTCTTTTCTAATTCCTCAATACTAAAGAGTGACAGTTTTAATTTTAGTTCTCATTTTAATTCCAATTCCAATTCCACAACATTTATTTTATATATAACATACCTCGACTCTGTTAAGCTCTACATTAGCTGTTACCGCCGACGCAAAAGCTTACGTTACGCCGAAAATCAAACGAAAAAGCCAGCGCCTGCGACTTTGGCCCGCAGTTACTGTCCGACAGCCCTCGAGTGCGGTTCCAAGCTCCAGCAGCTACCTGGCTAAATATCACCTGCGAATCCAACGCGGCGGCAAAACAAAATAAAACGAAAACAAATTGAATCGAATCAGCAAAGTGTGTATTTTTGGAAACCCCGTAATAGATTCGAGCGCTCAAGAGCGGCTGTCACTTGAACCCAATCAACGAACGAACAAATCAACGAAATAATAAATCAGCCACACCAACGAATCAAGCGAATCTCTTCGAGAGTTTTCCGAGCAAACAGATGGTTTAGAAAACCTCTGAAAATCG
This sequence comes from Drosophila seguyi, assembly GCA_008042675.1. NCBI lineage: Eukaryota > Metazoa > Arthropoda > Insecta > Diptera > Drosophilidae > Drosophila > Drosophila seguyi. The sequence continues at coordinate 2,173 of VNJU01004126.1, forward strand.
CTCTTAATCCCCACAAGGACTGTTGCCCCCAGGAGCAAAGTGAAGTTTTTTCTGTGCACTAAAAGAAAGCAACGAAAAATCAAACGGAAATCAACGAGGAACCAGGAGCAGGAAGAGTGATACCTCTTGATATTGCATTAGCCTGAGGTAAGGATATAAAAACTGGAGTAGGCGTTAACCAAGTCTGGGGATTGCGTGTCGGGGCTGACCCGGCCCGACCCGACCCCAAAGTTCATTGACTGTGTGTTGTCTGTCTGTCTATCCGTCTGACTATTGGCATTTCCTGGCGGGCGAAGGGCTCCTCCGGCGCCTCCCCCCAGTCAGCTGTGCACTCCTGCCTTTGTTTTGTCAATGCGACACCGCCACCCACTCCCCCCTCCTCGTATTGATGTCACTTGTTGGAGTAACCCTTCCGCAGGTCCCCAGCCGGAGTTTTTGATACTTCTCCCGGTGGCCGTAGAGCCCATGACATCAGCTCTAATAACCAGTATTTGCTCGACCCGAGACAGCGGCTCAGCTCATTTTTCAAAGTCACAACACACTAAAAAAAGCGTTAAGCACACACAAAATAAATACAATAACCAAAGAAAAGGTTAAAGCGGAAAGGTAACCAGCCGGAGGGGAAGTTCAAGTCATAGTAAATATTTAAAATGTGATCTAATAGCTGTTTATGTATTAAATAAGCAAAGAAGGGGTAAGGAAGGAGAAAGATTTACCTGAGTTTATTTGGAAAATTATTTAACAGCCTTTTGTTTAATGTATTTTACAGTGTTATAATTATTTTCTAATATGATTTAATATTAATAAAATAAAATTAGAAAAGGCAAGGCAGAAAGTGTCATTAGATAGAGGAAAAACACAGGAATCACCGAATAAGTATTAATTTTTTAACCCTTGTAAAAATATAGCCAAAAACAAAAACAAAATATAAATAAATAATAATATATACCTATATACCTATTAAAAACATATTTATGAAATATTTCTAATATAATCTAAAGGGTTTTTTAAATACAACCTTTTTGAGGGAAAATTTACACACCAAAAATTATACATAAACTGACTCCAGAAATGATTAATAATAATATTAATATTAATATTATTATGATTATTTTATTAACTCTGCATAGAAAGAGTAAAAGAGTTTCAGCACGATTGAAAATATTATTTATAAATTATATATTTCAATATGCAAATTGCTGAAAGATCATCGCGTAGCTTTCGCATGAATCGCCGAAGCGGAAACGCGTTGTCCCATTAAATTTACAACAAAGCAAAAAACAACTCTTAACAATCGCTTAATTATTACAAATCCATTCTAGAATTTTAATAGTGCCCCCTGAGAACGAGCATAGATAGCTCCAGTTGTAAATGCAGAGAAATGTGAGATTGGAGGGTTTCTTGCCAATTTTTCCCGCCTCATTTCCCTAGCTTTCTCTGCGGCCTCTAGAGCCAAACCACGTCCGCCGTGGAGCCAAGCGAGAATGCTGCTCAAACTTAATTAGATTTGGAGATCGCAAACTAGTTCACTCTGCCAGCTGACGTCAGGTGTTGACTTGGTCTTGGTCTTGGCGGTGTTTTTTTTATCAGCCAAGTTGGGTTCGTTTTGCGCTCTTTTGGCTGTGATTTTTCGATTTGTGATGTTTTTTTTTTGCCGGTTGCTCTTTTTTGGTTAGGAATCGTTACAACTTGTTCGCTGTTAATTAAAGTTATATACCTTGGCATGGCCCGGGGCGAGCAATAGTTAATAGAGACAACACACACGAATTATGGCGAATAGATATAGTGAAGTCATGGAGTTTTCAGCTCTCTGCGTGGGTTGTACCGCCGTCTGGAAACCCAATTCCAAACTGGCTTCTATTCGGACCACTCTATGTGGGCTAAAGGAAACAGAAAGACAGACAGCCGCCGTATTTGGGCGTAAAAGTCACCGAGATGGACAGCTGGAAATTGTCTAAATTTTGGGGAATGAGCTCATAATTTTTAATTCGCCATTTCGAGGAGAGCGTGAAATGAAGTCAAGAGAAAATAAAACAGAAAATAAAACAGAAAATATAAACGTTTTGTGTTGTGAGCGTGATTGTTAATGATGTTAGAAAATACCCCATATATGGTTAAATAAAGAGGGGTATATCCAAGGTAGGTAGGGTTTGAAAAATTAATAATTGTAGTAATATTTTATGGAGAATAATTTTATACTGATTTTTCCATTGATATATCCTTAAGCATAATTTTAAATCAAGCGAAAAAATGACAGGAAACCAATCTAACTTTGCTGTTGTTATTTCATTAAAATTATTTACTTTTTGGGCATATTAAAAGTAAATGTTTTTCCTTTCACAGTTGATTGTTTTAATTTCAAAGTCATATTTGGAAACATTAATAGGTTTTTGATGAATCATGATTAATTAGAGATACCCACACTTATTGTTATGATGATCAAAGCCTCTTGTTACTTATTATTTATTTATTACTTATTCTTGAACATTATTTTTTAAAATATATTTATAAATTACGAAGAGTTATCAACACAGTATTTACTCTTCGATTACCTTCCAAGGTGGCACACTTATTTAATATTTTTAAAGTTGATGCCACAAATTAAAGCTGACGTGTGCTAAATCTACCGCTTTTTGCTTTTATTGTTCCCGGGTCAATTGTGTATGAATACCAATTTAAATCAAATAAAAAACAAGCAAGGAAACCAACTTCAGTTAGCCGAAACTTGTATACCCTTGCATCCCCCTTGGAACCATTCGATTTTATTGGAAATTGTTCATAACTAAGTCAAAAATGCATTAATTTTGATTCGGATAACTTTTTTGTGCTGGTATTTATTAGATTAAAAAAACTGCATATTCAGTTAAAAATATAAAAAAAATATTTGTTTTCGATTTTTTGAGAATTTTAATTATAAAAATTTCGTAAAATCTTAAAATTTTGTTTATTGTTAAAATATGTCTAATTCAATTCGGCTTTTGCTGCAGATCAAGAATATATATGATTTATAGGGTCATTGCGTGGCAAGCTTCTGATCGATATTATAATACCCTGACTATATATAAAATAAAGCTAAATAAACAAATCAGTAGTGAAGGTCACACAGATAACACTGACAAATGTGCAAAAAAGCCTCTCTCGGTCGACCAGATTTGTTTTTAAATTTGTTTGCAAATACTCTTTGAAGAATATTGAAAAAATTGAGAAGTCTTTAGAGAGGGAGAGAGTGTGTGTGGGCGTAGCTTTATAGCTGGTTTCAATCGGGTCTCAGTGACCCCCCGCCGTGCATAGATTATAATCCGAGCATCACCATCTATAATTTGATTACTGGAATCTGATCGTCACATGCAAATTTATTGCATGAGCCACAAGCTAACGCTCTATTAACTTGATTAAATGCGACCTCTTAGCCGGCGACTTAGCAGAGGCCATTCGGGTTGCAGCACTGCACTTGGGGAAAATATTTGGTAGTAGTTTTGATTGGAAATTAAATAATAATATCTAAAAGATTATATTCTTGGAAACAGTGTTAAAAGAGGTTTGAATTGTTGTCTGAATTATTTAAATTGCATAACTAGTTTTGGTTTAAACACAAATAACAATTAAGCTTATTTTGAATTTTAAATGCAATTAAAACAGATGGATTATTGTTTTAAAATGGGGGATACAACTTGGATTATGTATTTATAAAATTTTGAAGTATGAATATTTCCTTGAGGAACAAAGATAAAATAAATTAAATTAAATTAAAGGTTATTTAAATACTTTATTCAAAACCTACTTATGGAGTGGATACAAAAATGCTTTTGGGTTTTGCTTAAATAATTTCTTAGCACATTTCTTGTATTTATTATTAATTATTAATTAGAAAATATTAAAAGACTGCTGAATTCTTATCTCTATTTCCCTATCAAACGCATTATTTTTAAGCTGTTTCTAGCTTCATCTGTGCCTAACAAGTCCGTGGGCTGACAACGGTCTGCGGTGCCCCGTGTCTGACAGATGTCTGACTTCTGTGTTGGCTTTCAGCTGCCAGCCCGAGTCTGTGATTCATGGCATTTCCCTGGCTGATCTTGGCCTCGAACGGCAATTGAGCATTATGATGATATTAAGCGTGATGAGTGTGGGTGCCAATCGGGCGGCGGAATGGTGATGTAAGAGTCTCCTTATATGGCCAAGACTGAAGCAGAACAGAACAGTGACGGTGCCGCATGGCGAATTGCATGCGAGGTCAGGACGTCGAGAGAGTTGAAAGTGGCAAGTGGCAGGTGGCAGGTGCGAGGGGTGAATAAGAATCAAAAGCAACGGCTTTATTGGCCCTGTTAACAGCCCAGGTTACGCCCCCAAAACATTGTTGTAATTATTTACACACAGCCAGGCGAATTTTCACGGCCATCACAAGTGGCACGCTTGCACCTTTCTTTTCGAGTTGGAGTTTGTTTTTGTGTTTAGGTTTCGAGTGTAGGTTTTGCCTCTTGCCCCCCGTCCGTCATGCAATTGTCGGTCATAAGTCATTAAAAGTAATCGTTTTGTTGGCTAACATGCCCCACAAAATGGCCAACATATTTAGCACTTGGCATACTTCGTTTCGTTTCGTTTCGTTTTGGGGCGCAACCTTGTTGACCAGGTCTTAAATTTTTGTTTTTCTAGCCCCCTCCCGAAATCCGTATTTAAATCAGAGTCCGGGGAGCCCACCCCATATCGATTACACTTGGCAGATAGTTACCAGAGCGAGCTGGGCTCCTGCTGCTGCTGATCCTGATACCAGCCGGCACGGACTGTTCGAGCCTGTCGATGGGCCAACACTTTGTGGAAGGAAGCCGTGTCATTGCCTGCGTTGAGCTGTGAAAAGAAGGTCGTCGCCCAGGGCAGCCGGTCTTCTGAAGGGGGGAAATAGGAATGTTGTTGAGGGGGGTCTCGCACATAAAAATATTTATTATACACAACTCTTAACGAAATAGTTGGAATATATATTTCTGATAAGGTTTTTGTGGGGCTTTTGAAGGAAACTTGAAGGTATGCTGGTTATGGAAAGCATAAAATATTTGCCTAAAAGAAGTTGGAAGGAAGTAAAATTTAATTGTGTTTTATTAGTTGCTGGAGAATTACTCTTTGATTTTAAATACAAAATTTATAAAAAGCAATTTGAACATTATTTTGCTACAACTTAGACCAAAGTTGAAAGCTTAAGGATATAAATGTTATATTTTTAGGCTCCTTTTAAATTGATTTAAGACCTTGTTATGTTTACAAATAAAATGCTTAAATTTCTTCCAAATGCTTTAAGAAGTAAGTTAGTTTTGAAAGCCGCATCTATTTCCGAATATTACAATTCAAAACAAAAGTCAGACGGGGCAAGCAAAGTTCAATTTATAAATAAAACATTATAAGCAAAGTATTCTCTCTATAACAAAACATGAATGCTCAACCCTCCGTGCTGAATGGTAATTTCTCCTAAATTAGTTTAGGAGGCTTTTTAGGGGGCTGCCAGTGCCACAAGTGAGACACTGACGAAGCCTACCGCAAAGTTATTGCCGTTGTTTGTCTTTCACGCCAAAGCCTGAAAAATCCAACAACGAAAAAAAAACAGGCTAACAAAGAGGCGCCCAAAGAAACGAGCTGCAGTGTAATACAGCACCGACAGAGTGACAGCCGACACCGCCTTCCTTTTGGGGCTTTCCCTGCATGTCGGTTAGCTTACACACCTGCCTCTATTAGCCGCCTCACGGAATTGGCCCAGAAAATTCGAAACAAGGCCCACAGACGATTGATTTTTGTGTCATCGACTGGCAGGTTGGAGTTGGGCGGAATTTGGATTATTAGGTTACCCAAATTTAGGGGTCGAAATAAATGCCTAAATCAGGCTTTCACACGTGTTAATGTCAGCCTAGAGAGCATATGTTTCGTTTCCCCGGGGGCTATATAAATCTCTGATCTTTTAACCTTGAATAAAGCGAGCAAGACAATGAAGGTGCTAGCCTGGGTTTTATTGAATTATTATTAAAATACCAACTGATCATGACTCCTATTTTCAGGAAGGCCTTGGGAAAAAGCCAAAGGAGCAGGGACCTTGTGCTCGGGTTCGAAAGGTAAGACCTCTAAGCATGGGCGGCAATGTGGAGCAGCGTCCCTGGACACCAACGGTGCGCATAGGCAAAATAGCTGCGGAGACCACCAATCCTGGCCCGGCCATTGTCCAGCTGCCAACATTGATTGGTGAGTTATACTCTTATAATCTCGTGTAAGTAGAATTCCTCTCGAAACTCCAATTTGCAGGCAGCAAAGTGCCCGACTCCAAGAAGAAGGCGGCGCCCTCCTACTCCTTTGGCCACAAGTTGGGCGGCAAATACGAGACCTTTGGTCCCGGTCCCGCCCAATACAATGTCACGGGCTTGAGGGCAAAGGGACGTGACTATCCGCGGGCCGCCACCCTCCAGAGTCGACCCAAGGAGCTGTCGCGTTTCTCCAATCCCGGACCCGGGGAGTACGATGTGGTGCCGGCGGCCAAGGCGGTGATCGATGCCACGCCCAAGTACACTTTTGGCCAGAAGCCGGCCAGCCTCAAGCAGTTCCAGATCCCAGGTGAGTGAGGCAGCTCCTCCGCCATATCCTTCTCTCCCTCTCTGGTGTTTGGTGTTTTTGGACCTGGATTGGTGGTTGGAGTTTTGGATTTGAAGTTGAGTTCGGGCTTTCGATGTGTGTGTGTTGCATGCGCGGCTTGGAGCGAGTGGCGAAGGCGAAGGTTCATCAATCATGGAGCATCCCTGTACATAGAAGCAACACTCATTAACCCATCTGAAACCATGTGCCAGTTGTAACCTCACCTTGGGGCAGCGCGTAAGTTGCCTAGACCCTTTCTTTCATAATACTTTCTCCTTTCTTCAGACTCCCAACGCGGTAGCTTGTGTAGAAAAGTAACTGCTTTAGTAGTTTTCTCTCTCTGTATCTTTGTCCGTATCCCTTGGATATCTTCGGTATTGAATGTAGTTGTCACACTTTTAATTTTTTATGGGGTTTATGATAGATTCAAGGATTAGCACAAGACTGTAAAATTTGTAGAGGTTTTACCATATTTAGTAGCTTGAATGTAGCTTGATTTGGTCTTTCTTTATTCTCTAAACTTTGTTGATTTATTTGTGTATTTTAAAAACTTTCTTTTGATACCTTAAATAGTTCTTACAAGATAATTTTATTATATTAATAAATCTGTTTTTGTTTATAATTTAAACATAGACTTGACTTTATGCAAATTAAAAATTTAAATGAGTCATTATTCTAAAAAATTACAAATGATTCATAATTTTTAACAGTAAATAAAGCATCTAACTTTCTTTGGCAAAACCTGATTTTAAACGTAAACTTTATGACTTAATTTCCTAAATATTGCCTTAGACCACAAGCTGTAATTATGTTATATTTGTTTTATTTCCTTGTATTGTATATATAATGAAATATATATATGTTGTGTGTTCTTTAAGCGTTCCAGTAATTTGTGTTGTGTTTATGTTGCGTTGATTTGATTTTAATTTGTGGCGTTTTTCTCTTTTAATGAACGAATCGATAACTCAGGTCCCAACCATTACCGAGTGGTGCCTCTTGATGTGGTCAAGCGGCGAGCACCGCGGTATTCCTTTCGCATTAAGGTTGACGTTTACATTGTTAACAATCCAGGTAACCCAACTAACTGTTGCGTTCCGGTGTTGGCCCCTCTCCCCCTCAACTTCTAACTAACTTTTCCACACACCCATCACCACTAACTATCTCTCTCTCTCTTCCGAGTTCTTCTCTGTATCTGTATCTGTACCCGTATCTGTATCTGTATCTCATGCTGTAACTCTAGCTCACCCTTAGTCGTAGCTCACCTTTAGTTAGTCTAGTTAGCTAGTTAGTAGTCTTGTCTAGTCTAAAATGGCCGTACCAACTTTTTATTGTTTATTAACACCTAACAGCTCCGAATAGCTATTGCCCTGAAAAGGTCACGCAATCAAAAAAGAATGCGCCACGCTACACTTTCGGTAGACGAACTAAAATCCAACACGATCAGGGCACACCAGGTAATATCTCAACCCGTTGTAACAACGTACCCGTACCGAGGCACCCACCCATCTCAAGCGATCCCAATTGGACCAGTATATATATCCCTATATAGAATTGTTGCGCTTTTCCGTACCGTATTCCTCCTCACTCCCGTCGAGCACTCTCAGTGGAGATCCTAATGCTGACCTCTGTACCGTTCACAGCTCCCGGCGCCTATTGCCCCGAGAAGGTGAAGCTTAGCAAGACGCCGGAGTTTAGCTTTGGCATCAAGCACCACGAACAGCGCCCGGACTACACGCCAGGTAAGAAGTGATGGATCCTTGTTGGCATTATCTTTATTAGCTTTGCTGCAATAGTTCAAGGCACAAATAATAGTTGCTTTGTGACTTGTTTTCTTTTTAATATTTTGGCACACAATTCAGCGCCGGGCACCTACAAACCCGAACAGGTTGTCCTCGAACACATGCCCGCCTACAGCTTTGGCCTGAAAACCAAGCACGTTCAGGTCAGCGACACGCCAGGTGAGAGTCCTTAACGCTTTGGCTAGTTCCCTGGTTTTCTTTTTTTAAACACAGTCTTGGGTTGTTATCGATAGCACCCGGCGCTTACAGCCCCGAAAAATCACGGTTACACTCGACACCCGCTTACACGATCGCCGGGAAGGCCTCGCATGATGTTGTCGATTGCACGCCGGGTAAGTAAAGTCAGAAAAAAGATTGCACCGAGTTGGTAATTCGAATTCAGAGCACTCTTCCAATCGCACTCCGTCTCCCACACACTCACACAATCGATGCCCACTGTCTATCTTCCAGCTCCCGGCGCATACGAACCCGAAAAGTGCGTGCTGGGCAGGACTCCCGCCTTCAGCTTCGGCCATCGCGTGGAGCTCGTCAAGGCCAGCGACACCCCGGCGCCGGGCACGTACCAGCCCGAGAAGGTGCGGCTGGACCACACGCCAGCCTTCACCCTCGCCGGCCGCCCAGAGGCAAAGATCGCGAGCGAAACCCCGGCTCCCGGTTCGTATGCTCCGGAGAAGTACCGCTTCGACAGCACGCCGGCCTTTACCTTCGGCGGTAAGCACGAGCAGCGGCTCGAGAGCTCCACTCCGGCACCGGGTGACTATCGTCCCGAACGAGTCCGGCACGATCACAACCCCGCTTTCTCATTCGCCGGTCGCCATGAACTGCACAAGACAAGCGACACGCCAGCTCCCGGAGCGTACGACACGGAGAAGGTGCGGCAGGACCACAACCCCGCCTTCTCCTTCGCTGGCCGGCACGATCTGCAGAAGCCTAGTGATACTCCAGCTCCTGGAGCGTACAGCCCCGAAAAGGTTAGGCAGGATCACAATCCGGCATTCTCAATGGCTGGAAAGCATATCCAAAAGATCTCGAGCGACACACCAGCTCCCGGTGACTACTGTCCTGAGAAAGTGCGATTAGATAATACTCCTGCATTTTCGTTTGGGGGAAAGAACGATCCTAAAGTCGAAAATAATACTCCAGCTCCGGGTGACTATCATCCCGAGAAGGTCAGGCAAGATCACAATCCCGCCTTCTCCTTTGCCGGTCGTTACGACCATTCAAAGCCTAGTGATACTCCTGCTCCTGGAGCTTACTCACCAGAAAAAGTTAGGCAGGATCACAACCCAGCTTTTTCCATGGCAGGAAAGCATGTCGAAAAGATAGTTAATGGTACTCCGGCTCCTGGCGACTACTGTCCCGAGAAAGTGAGATTGGATCACAATCCAGCGTACACTTTTGGAGGCAAAAATGATCCCAAGATAGAAAACAATACACCTGCGCCTGGAGATTACCACCCAGAAAAGGTTCGTCAGGACCACAACCCCGCCTTCTCCTTCGCTGGCCGGCACGATCTGCAGAAGCCTAGTGATACTCCAGCTCCTGGAGCTTATAGCCCTGAAAAGGTCAGACAGGATCACAATCCAGCATTCTCAATGGCAGGAAAGCACATCCAAAAGATCTCGAGCGACACACCAGCTCCCGGTGACTACTGTCCTGAGAAAGTGCGACTTGACAATAATCCCGCTTACTCATTTGGGGGAAAACATGATCCTAAGGTTGAAAATAATACTCCAGCTCCCGGTGACTATCATCCCGAGAAGGTCAGGCAAGACCACAATCCCGCCTTCTCCTTTGCCGGTCGCCACGATCTGCATAAACCCAGTGATACCCCCGCTCCTGGAGCATATTCCCCAGAAAAGGTCAGGCAGGATCACAACCCAGCTTTTTCCATGGCTGGAAAGCATGTCGAAAAGATAGTTAATGGTACTCCTGCTCCTGGCGACTACTGTCCCGAAAAAGTGAGATTGGATCACAATCCAGCGTACAGTTTTGGAGGCAAAAATGATCCTAAAATAGAAAGCAATACTCCCGCACCAGGAGATTACCACCCAGAAAAGGTTCGTCAGGACCACAACCCCGCCTTCTCCTTTGCCGGTCGCCACGATCTGCACAAACCCAATGACACTCCTGCTCCTGGAGCATATTCCCCAGAAAAGGTTAGGCAGGATCACAATCCAGCATTCTCAATGGCTGGCAAACACGATCCCAAAGTATCCCATGACACACCTGCTCCCGGTGACTACTCCCCCGAGAAGGTTCGCTTGGATCATACCATAGCTTACACTTTTGGTGGCAAGTACGATGCCAAGATCGAGAATAGTAATCCAGCTCCTGGTGACTATCATCCCGAGAATGTCAGGCAAGATCACAATCCCTCCTTCTCCTTCGCCGGTCGCCACGATCATTCTAAGCCTAGTGACACTCCTGCTCCTGGAGCTTACTCACCAGAAAAAGTTAGGCAGGATCACAACCCAGCATTCTCAATGGCAGGAAAGCATATCGAGAAGATAGTTAATGGTACTCCTGCTCCTGGCGACTATTGTCCCGAGAAAGTGCGATTGGATCACAATCCAGCGTACACTTTTGGAGGCAAAAACGATCCTAAAATAGAAAACAATACTCCTGCGCCTGGAGATTACCACCCAGAAAAGGTTCGACAGGACCACAATCCCGCCTTCTCATTTGCCGGTCGCCACGATCTGCACAAAGCCAGTGATACCCCTGCTCCTGGAGCTTATTCACCTGAAAAGGTTAGACAGGATCACAATCCGGCATTCTCAATGGCCGGCAAACACGATCCCAAGGTCTTCAATGACACACCTGCTCCCGGTGATTACTCCCCCGAGAAGGTTCGCTTGGATCATACAATAGCTTACACTTTTGGTGGCAAGTACGATGCCAAGATCGAGAACAGTAACCCAGCTCCTGGTGACTATCATCCCGAGAAAGTCAGGCTAGATCACAATCCCGCCTTCTCCTTCGCCGGCCGGCACGAGACGCACAAGCCCAGTGAGACACCCGCACCAGGAGACTACGCGCCGGAAAAGGTGCAACTGGACCGAGCACCCGCTTTCAGCTTTGGTGGCAAACACGACCCCAAGGCCGATCATCTCCATCCCGCGCCCTGCGACTACGCCCCCGAGAGAGTTCGCCTCGACCATACACCCGCCTACACCATTGCAGGTCGTCCGGCCGCGGAGGCCGTCAGCCAGACTCCGGCTCCGTGCGACTACCATCCGGAGCAGTGCCAGGTGGACCGCAGCACGCCAGCGTTCACCTTCGGCATGCGGCTGGGACGGGAGCACGTCTCGGACACTCCAGGCAAGTCCAAAAACGCGCTTAACTATATCTCTAGCTCTGTCTACAAGAATTAGGCTTTTACACAATTTCATGGAATATTGACTATTGTAGCACCGTCCGCGTACGAGCCGGAAAAGCACACTCTGCACTCCACACCCGCCTACACCTTTGGCACCAAGTCACAGCTGCGGGTGACCACCGATGCGCCAGGTAAGGTTCTCCTTCACCACTTGGCAGTGTTGCATGTTGCATGTTTATTCCCTGCTCCTTGTGGATCCATCCTTTAGCTCCTGGTCACTATCATCCCGAGCAGTGCAGGCTGGACAGCTCGCCAGCGTATAGTTTTGGCCTGAAGACGGCACCGATTCCCTCGCTTCCAGGTAGGTGACCACAACTCCCGCTAAGCCCGCTTTCCCTGGTGCCGGTCCGGCTTATGTGATCCCAACGATTGTTGTCGTTTTTGTGTTTTTGTTTTTGGACTATTCCATGTTTGGTTCTCGCACACATCCTCTGGTGTTCTGGCCATGCTCTCATCCGAATCTCTGTAAATACTCACCAACCCCAAACTCACTAGAACCCAGGGGCGCGTACATCGAAGATCGCATTGTCCAGAGACGCGAACGCCGCCTGGCCAGTCCCGGTAAGAGAGAGACACTTCACTGCATTGCACATTGATATCACTGCCAGCTTTTCCGCCTGAAAGCGTTTCAAATGTCGTCAGTAGAGATTTAAGGAAAGTAGAATTACTTCCCGGTGGTTAGAAGGTTGATTAGTTGATTGCTTGATTCGCCATGAAACTGTTGCTGTGGCTCACAATTCTTTACACTCTCGGGCAGGGACGCAAAAACCCAAGTAAGAGTTAGTTCCTTAAAGATCTAGCCTCCGACTTACTGCTGCTTCTTTGCTGCAGATCGAAATGTCGCCTGTTTGAAGCAGAACAGGTACAGGTATGAGAAAGACTGCTCTGCACCGGTCCGTCGGTTTTATGTCTTCCATCGCGTCCTCTTCGACTGCATGAAGGTGATGAGACACTAGACGTTCCCTCGTAAATCTCCCTTAAAGCTCTCTGTCTCTATTTCTGTCTGTTTGGGCTCCAAGGTGACCTCCCGCTGCCCAAGGATGTACACGGATAACGACTATTCCTCGATGCAAAGTTGCCGAGATGACTGCGCCTTCTTTATCCCGCCACCTGCGCCTCCTGGAGGTTCCAACAAGACAGCATCTAATAGCACGACAACTAATGCCACGACAACCACATCTGCCCCGGCAGCTGGAGCTTAAAGAGTAAAAGGAGGTTTCAAGAAGGTTCCGTGAAATAACCAAAGTTGTTGTAAATAAATCCATAAATCTGAGACTTTTATTCGTAATTAGTAAAGAGTTCTCTCGTTTCCGGTAAGACGAGACAATGAACCCTCGAAAGAGCTTAGTTTATATTTCATCCTAAAATGGATTATTTGGAATCCAATCTCCAATCTCCCAAAGCAACTGGATAAACCCCCAAAGAAAAGATAATAGAACTAGTTTTTGAAGAGGTTTTCAATCTGGTCAAAGTAAATCTTATTAACTTCGTTTTCTCTGATTCATTTGAAACGCTTTATTTAGTGTGCTTGATTTGCTTTAATTTATATTTTGTGCTCCATTACATTTTAAATTATTTTCGCTTTGCTTTTTGTACTTAATTTAATTCGCAAAATTTACCCGCACAGTACGAAACAATGGTGAGTGCAGCACTGCAACCACCACAACCACCACCACCACCACCACAAGGAAAACCTTTGTCAATGGTGTGGAGCAGCCGGAGAAGACGCAGATCTCCACCACCAAGCAGGTGAATGGGATCCACAAGGAGCCACTGCCCGCACCTGCACTGAGCAATGGCAATCACCAGCAGGCCGTAAGCACCAGCACCAGCACCACTTCTCGGGTACAGCAGGTGTCCCAAGGCCAGCAGGAGAGTGCCAGCCTCAAGGTGATGGCCAGCGGTAAGTCGGATGCGAGTGCCACCAAGGCGGCGGCGGTCAGTCACCAGCGAGTAGTCCAGCCGGATGGCGCCATCGTGACCAGCGGCCAGTCCACCAAAATGCGGACGGTGAAGTATGCTGTGGAGGCGAGCAGCGTGCAGGAGAAGATCATCAGGTAAACAACGCTCGAAGTTATATTTTTTAATATTGTTTACTTAAGATCCTTTTAACCCCTTGAGCGTACTTCCTAGTTCCCGCCGAGTCCCTTTTTGTGTGTGTCTTTTATTTTTGCAGGCTCCCCTCATCATGTCAAGATCACCCCAAGCTAATCCGAAAACCAAAACTAACTCGAACCATAATCAAACACCAAGAGACCCAGAGACCAGTCCTTGAACTAACCAACTTTTTGATTTATATCAGAAATATTTTAACTTTTTCCATCTCCCAAAAAAATAGCTCCTAATGTCTACAAGATACCCACCGTCATGGGCAGCAGCAAGGAGGGCAAGATCCGCTCCGCTCCGGCCTACACGATCACGGGTCGCGAGAAGCCTCCTCTGATTCCGGTCATGATCTTCCCCGGACCCGGCTACTACGATGGCGAATACACTGTGGTGAAGCCCAAGCCGCCGGTCTACTCCATGCGCGGCAAGTACAAGATGGGTAGCGAGGATGCCAGGCCCGGACCCGGTGCCCATTGCCCGGAGAAGGTAAGACTTGTGTGACGAATCTTTTACAAATTAAATTGGAAAATTGAGGGGATAAAAGGAGATGAATTAAAAACTAAAACCTCCGCCCACAGTACTGGGAGAAGCGTTCACCACCGGCCGTGTCCTTGGGCATAAGGCACTCGCCCTACTGTCGCTCCAACAGATTCACCCGAGTGCCCGAGGCCTGCAATCAATTCCTGTTGGCGAACCGGGCAGACCGGCCCTACGTCCATATGAATGTGTATCAATAAGCATATATCATCCAAATTTTATGATTAAATTTAGTTGTTCATCGCCGTGTCTTAGCTTTTGGTTTAATTTCCTTTTTCCTGTTTATTTGATTCTTGACCGCAGATAAACCTCTCCCACGTGCCCGCCTACAGCTTTGGGATCAAGCACTCGCAGTACTTGGGCCGCCTGAACGAGAAGAATGCCGAGTTCGACTATAGCTTCTCGGGAATCTGCTGAGGATGAGGAGAAGGGAGCTGCCCCAACTCTGCCCTAGACGAATGGATGGTCTTCGATAAACCTTGAATATGAACCGCTTCCTTTACCTTAACTACACTACCTTCGCTAACCTCCAAGTTTTTACTGTTTCTGAAACCTATTTGTAAGCCGTAAAAGTGTGTTGTTACAAAGTGTATACACGAAATATATAATGAGAATATTACTAATAGAAGTGTGATGGTTTTTTTTCGGGAGGTATTTATTGCTTTGGATATTTTGGATTTGATTTGTTAACTTTGTATATAGTTTTCTTAATAAATTCTTTTTTACAACCTGCGATATTAAGGTGACACGGATACATTTTTAAACATACACTCTGATTGTATATTCTGATAAATAATTCTTATTTTCTTTAATCCCTTACTTAAAAAAAAGTCTCTTCCCATTTACATTCGGTATTTTTCGTTTTTATTTCTCTGTGAGTGTGCACCAGTTACCAGTTTTTGAATTGCTTTCGTATTTACAAGCTAAGTGAATTTGCAAGACTCATAATATAAACATAAGACCTCCTGCCCAGCTCCTCAGTTCTTGGTGAGCTCGATCTCGGCATGGAAGCATGACTTGCCCTGGAAAATAAATAATTAAATTTTAAATAATATGTATATTATGTTAACAAAGTTAGAAAATGGCACTCACAGTGTCATGCTTGATCTCCGAATCGATGATGAGGTGGCCACGGGCCATGCCCAACATAGCCTTGTACTTGGTGAGGTCCACCGTGTGATCATTGGCGCAGACCTTCTCCTCCGCCACTGGACAGGTTGAGGGAGCTCCGAAGAGCTTGAGCATGTCCTTGGCCTCGGAGGAGGCCTGATCGATGGCGGCACACAGGTCCATCTTGCCCTCCTTCATCACAATGCCGTCCTTCTGGACCTTGAACTTGGCCACAGCCGTGCCAAAGGGCTTGTTCATAATGCAGCCCGAGGGCACCAGCTCGCACTTCTTGTTCAGCTTGAGGCTGAAGTCACTGCCGACGGTCATGATGGCATCCTCGCCGGCACAGTTCTCCATCTTCACCAGCTTGGCCTTGTAGCCGTTCTGTAGGGTATATGTCCTGCTGACTTGCTCTTAATTATTTTCGAAAATATTTCAAAACTTACACAGGCCAGGGCAGCCTCGAAGGCCACACAGCTGACAAGGAAAAAGCAGATCTCACGCAGCATTTCGTTCGGTGCTCCAGATGACTTTGGTGCCGCTCCTCGATGGTTCTACCCGTATTTATATTGGAGATCGCAGTGTAACCCCGTTCTCGATTTTTCGGGAATCGCAATTATTTGCGCATTAAGCGGTACTTGGCTGCTCCGATCGCTGATCGTTCGGCTCAATTGATTGCCGGATCCCAACTGGGCAGACGGTCATCCATTAGCAATGGAGCAGCCAGCGGAATTTCGAGGTCCGCTCAAGCGTTTTTAATTGCCTTTGGACATGGCAATGCCTGTGTTTTTGAATGGAGTTTGATCTCGCCTCTGATCCATCGAAATATATGTGCTTGCACCCGAAACTATTTTTTAAACACAAGCTCAATTGTCAGCGTTCGCCCGTTAAAAATCTGTTTGCTGTTGTTGATAAGCTCACCGTCCATCATTCTTGTTAGTTGTCAACTGCATTGCACTTGTTCCGATTTGTATGCATTTTAATTGGTTTAATTATATAAATAATTTTATTAAGGGATAAGGCAGGGGGTTGATTTGATTTAGTTTTTATTTAGTGGTTAACTTTGCAACAAAATGTGCTATAAAGAGGGAGTGTAGCTTTGTTTTCAAAGATAAGCACCAGGGAGCGTTTGCTGGCGGTTATTATTTTCTTAAATAAAATAGGTTGCAATAAATGTAATTCTCCATTATGAGATATTTTCTTAACTTTCAAATTTGCATTCAAATTTAAAATGACGATAAATTAATGAAATTTTTCGTGTATTTATTTATTTATCGTTTCATTAATTAAGCAACAAGTTCTTTCTAGCAAAGCTTCCCACCTTTTAAAGCAAAAAACCGTTTTTCCAGCTCTCAACCACATTTAAAATATTTTTATGAATCTTTTAGGAAGTCTGGCAGCATTGTTAATCTTGAAGTGTAACGGGCACTTGCTTGGCCTATTTTCTATGAATTAAATATACAAATATATCAATAAAAATTGTTGCTGTGAATAAAAATTAACAGGTGAGGGTGGTCAAAACTTAGGGTTTATTACTGCGCAGGCTATAAAATGCATTGGTTCCAAGTTCTTTTATTTCCTTTTTATTTTAAGGTTAATTCTGGTTGAATTTCCCTTGATTTAATTACGTTCACAATAGGCTAGTAAATAAAATTGCTGCCAAAGAAACAATACCTTAATGCAGTGGAAATATATTAATCATTCCAAAATTAGATACCTTTCTTTATTATTATTTACTATTTTTTAATTTTATTGTCGGCTTTGTTATTATTTTGTTTTCTTTTTCTTTCCTCTTACAATTAATTATTTATATTTATTGTTGTCTAGCTTATTTATTAATATTTTATTTTATATATATTTTATTTGATATATTTTTATTTATATATTTATTCGGACTGCAATAATTTTATTTTTACATTTTAACGCTGACATTTTTAGTACAATGTAAAATACACATCCTGGCGCTGCCTGTCAGCACTTTTCAAATATTTCCATCGAGCTGGCAGCTCGGTCAACAGCTCGCACAACCTTACAGTTCCGATGCCATGGACTCCGTTGGGTTTTTAGTTCACAATTTTAGCGCTATTCGAGGTGTTCAGACGTGAGAGCGGAATATCTTTGAGATACTAGAAACGCGGGCTCCAAAACGCGCTAAGAGCCATCGACTAGGCCAAACTGTTTAAACTTTGCCGACGACGCAGTTTGTTTTGTTTTTATATTGTTTTAAAAATAAAGATATCAACAGAAAAATACGTTAAAAGGTGCTAATCGAAAAAAGAACGACGTAAGCGTTTAAATAAAATAATAAAAAAAATATTAATATAAAAATTTATATATATAAATTTAAAGCAAGAGAAAATTAACAAAAAATATATATGAATATAACGTAAAGAAAGAGTGTAAACCCATGAACAAGTGAGGCATCGAGAAGGTGCTAAATAATACAATTGAAAGTTAAGATATATATTCGATGAGAGAACCTATACCTATACGAATTTATGGGTAAATAACCAATACTAGCTCGTCCACAGGTGGGTGATAGACCCGACTTTCTGTGATATTGAAATTGTAAAACCCGAATTCGATTCAATTCTGATTGTGTTGTGTGTGTTTTGTGTTAGTGTCAATGCTGTTCGTTGCTCAATTCAATGCAATTTAAAAAGCAGCCCAAAAAAAGTCACTGCCTGTCTATATGTTTGCAGCCTAATACCTGTTATATATATCAATTGAGGGTATTGAGTGTGTGCCTCGGTATTATCAGTGACCTTTTGCCAGTATAAGTGCCCGTGTCGTTTGTGGTGGTGTCATTATCAAAACCCCAAAGCATTCATTGATAAGTGTAAGGCACACACAACACACATGGAGCGGCCATGGTGTGCGTTGTGTGTGCGTTGAATACGTCAACGGCATTCCAAGTATAACGAGACTGCAAACACCGAAGGTGTATCTTTACCCAGGTATTCAAAATCGTGATTCATCGCTCGATCGTGACTCTGAATTGTTATGGTTTTTCTGGCCGTTGTTGTCGTTGCTAAGCTGCTGCTGCCGCTGCTGCGGTTAACTGTAGACTGCGTAAGAGGCTCGGAAATATTAATGGTAACGTAGGATCTCTTACTCACACCGATTTTTCTAGCAAACTTTTGAGTGAAGCGAAAAATGAGTGAATAAAAGGAAAAAACAAAGAAAAATCATCAGTTCTTTTGTGTTTGCCAGCGGACAGCTCATTTTTGGGAGATTGTTGGTTGTATCCGAAACGATGACTTTCTTAAACCGGTTCTTCCTCAAGTTTCTTGACCAGCTAACAAATTTTGGTAAACAAAAACACCGAAAGAAATGTGTATATGTTCGTTGCTTTGATGATATAAAAGGCTTTTTAGACAGGAATGTATTTAAGGTATAGTCCTCGAAAAAGAAATAAAAACCAAGAAAGAAGTGTGCTTTAAATTAAATAAAATATAAAGGTTTTAAGGTATCACTTCTATCAGAGTTTTTGTATTATAAATTGTTAAATGAAAGTACAATATATAAAGTTCCAAGCATAACAATGGTATAGTTCTCGAAGAATAAATAAAAACCAAAGAAGGAAGAAGTGTGTTTTAAATTAAATAAAATATAAAGGATTTAAGGTATCACTTTTATCCGAGTTTTTGTATTAAAAATTGTTAAATGACAGTACAATAAACATTGTTCCAAGCATAACAAATTAAAGGCACTATTTTGTAAAAATATGCCTACAAATATTTTTAATTTTATATTTATTTTCATATTATTTTATCACACACACACACACTTTAAAAGAGGATATCTTCTTGTTAAACAAACTCTGCTTTAGCAATAGTTAGCTTATTTTTTACACACTTCTTTATATATTTTTTCTACGCATGGCAATTTCCGTTTGCTGTTTATTATTATAACAAACTCTCTAAAAAAAATGCCAAAGCAAGCTAATTTCTTTGCTGTGCATTGAAAGTGACTCAGGATCCGGCTGGCTTTGCCTCGAAGTTCCGATCGAATCAAAGGCCCATAATTCATTGCCTTCAATTGGGCCACAACAATTGCTCACTGCTCCCAATTTGTTTATTAAATGCAGACTTCCCAGACCTCCCAATGCATATCGTTTGCTCCATTTATCTCAAGCCACTTCAAAAGACCCCAGCTAATTGCTGTTGGCGTCAATCACTTCTTTCCGAGCTGGAAAATGCCAGGAAAAATGAACAGGAGGAGTGCGTAGCTGGGAGTCATAAAGATGTCAGGGGCGGGGAAAAGTGATGTAAAATGGAAAAGTGTTCGGACAATCGGCCGCATAAATATTTACTGGAAATCGCAATTGGCAATCCAAACTGCTGCAACCGCTGTTGGCCAGCAAAAAAATCAATAGGAAAGAGCTCTTCTTGGAAATCCAAGTGGTTCGTTGCCTCCTCACCTGTAGCTGTGTGGCTCCATCAGCTATTTTTCACACCTTTCCTTTATGCACATGGCACATTAATCAGACCCCGGGCTTTATGGCTAACTATCTACGAGATACGCGTTCTTGTCCCGTGAGTGGTGGCCCCCGCTAGGTGTCTAATTTAAGCCACTTAACTAAGGTTGATAAAGTATAGTCGAGAGGGAGTTCCATTACGAGTAAAGTACGTTGTCTGCACCGGAGAAAATGGAGAATTTTTAAGTCATTATATTTTCTTAATTAATATTTTCTTATTTGCTAAATAATTAGAGATAGATTTCCATGGCAAATACCATCTAGAAAAGTAGCAGATATTTTAAAATATGTTCTAAACTCTGAGGAATTTTTAAAGTCAAAGTGTTTTTGATTAAAAATATTAAATTAAAATAATATAAATAAATAAAAGGGGGAGAGCTTAAAAGGTTTTAATAGTGTAGTGGTTGTGAACATATTTTAAACATATTTTCCCTCATTGTGTGGTCTCAAGTGAAAGAGTTTTTCCAAGAAAAACCGCTAGATAAACCGTCATATCGCTTTTGAGGGGATTGGCGTATAAATTACCATTTGGCGATAATATCTGTATAATTGAATTTACCGGGTTGGCCAATACCCATAAATAATGCACATTTGTTCGGTTAACTCAGCAATCCGGCGGCATTAAACACGTTTTCACACTCCGCCACTGCTGTGTAGGCATTCTATGAATGGACTGAGACACCTATCCAAGTCTGCATCCGCTCTGTCCAACGAGAACAACAACAAAACATAAATAATAAATGGACAGCGACAACAAATAAATTTTTTGGCCAGGCCATTGGAGCTGTCTGCTGGCCATAAATCTCTTGGTAAAACGGCAGGAACTCACCGGCACTTGGCTTTCACCTGAGCCCTAGAATGCTGGTCATTCATTAGATTTTTGTTAAACTTGAACCCTATTAAAGCAAGTTACTTGGGCAAACTTTGTAAGCTGCAGTGTCTTGAAACTCTTGGTAATAAATATAATTTTTATGGGCCATCAAGTGCACACACGATTCACCCAATTATGTCGGCACAAGAAATGCATTCGAAATACACAAAACATTGAGTAATGTTTATTTTCTCGATCGATTACAGGCATTTCTTTTCGGGTCACGGCAAGGCACGAAATGAGCTATATACTCGCATATATATATATGTATTGTATTTATTTATTAATCGCTTGGAACACAAAAACAAACAAATTAAACACTTGTCGGCTATTAAGCAAGCCAATATAACATTTCTATTTATTTCGAAGCGGCAACAGCTGGCCAACAAGTTGGTTTGTCGCCACGCGTTTTATTTGTTTCGATTTCTGGGCAAACTGCCAACTATTCAATTTCACTGGCAGCGTCGGACTTTTTACATCAGATTCGCCAATTTATGGAAAACAAAACGTGAATCATTAATTCTGCAGGGTTTGCGGTGTGCGGTTTCATCAAGAATTAAACTAGGAAAAACAGAGGGTTTTTTAGTTCTAAAGTTTTATTAAGAAATTATTAAATGATTAATATTAATTTGTTCTGTAATTAATAAATGAAATAAAAATATTTAGACAAATATTTGGTTTAATTTAAAATTCCTAATAAAAACAGTAAATTGCCAAAGTACTTTATATATTTTTGTATTTCTACCTTCCTTAAGAGAAAAAATATTTGAAAGTCATTTTCCTTCTAATAAAAAAGCTTAAATATTGCGGAAAGTAAAGTACAACTAGACTCTAAGATAAATCCGCTTACACAACATCTTAAAAGTAAGTTTCCCAAATGACTCATCTAAAAAAATAAGCAAAAGCCGAGAAAAAAGACAATTTACCTGCTGGTAATTTCACTTTTATTTCAGCCGAAATTGTGCGACTTTCTTCTGCCATTTGTTGGGTAACAAAAGCTTAAAAAAAAAAATACTACTATTTAATTAATTTCGACATTGCTGCGAACCGACTTATATCTAACCATTTCCTGGCCTTATCGTAGGGGCATCTAAGTGGCTGTAAAAAGATAACCGAGTTGCAAAACACATGGCCGATAAGGTGTGCGTATCTGAGAGATACGCCTAAGAGGGAGGAGTATCTTTTGAATGTTCCCGCAGCAGCCCGGCAGCAGTTTCTGCAAGCGATTTATACGGGAGGGACGGTCTTTATCTGGGCAGCTTGACAGTTGCCAGGGGACTTGCCACTGCCTCTCAAATCCATCTCTGCAATGTTGTTTATGCATTTGCCTTGCAGATTAGCGGCCTTCTGTTGTCTCTCTGCTTGCATTTCAAAAATGCATTAGCTTCGGAGGACAGAGAAGCCCGTATTCCGCTGCTGGTGTGCTCAGCTGGGAATGGTCGTGGGTTGACACACAAATAAATTGCACAACTTGGCGTGGGCGGTAGAGCAGAGTTCACAGCGGGAGCTGCACTTGCTTCCCCCCAAAAAAAGATAAAGCGAGAAAAAAATACAAGAAAAATGTCAATAAAAAGTGGCTGTAAGCCAATAGCAGGGAGTATCATCCATCAATTAATTAGAGTCTGACAAGGGACATAAAACAAGAGAGAGAAAGTAACATTTCAATGTGTTCCCGCTGCTAGCAGTCGCTTAAGTCAAGACTTCTGTTTAATTAATTAGCAGCTGCAGAAACTATTAATCCTATATTCCTTCTGTTAACAAATTACCTTTGGAATTGTCATCAGCCTTTGCTGACTTTTCAAGTTCAGAAATTGCGGTGACTATTAGGTTGTAAGTTCTTTCTTATTCAGCACTCTTCAACTTTTCTTTAATTTCTGATTTATTTTCGCTTATTAAAATGTGAATAATGCTTAAAGTCAAATTTTTATTTAGGCACGAACTTAAAACTTGAGCTATTTCAGCAAGTTTTTGGGAGGTAAAATTTTAGAAATTAAAGCAACAAATAAAGCAAGAAAAACATTACGAATTATTCTTTTCAATGGAAAGCCACTGGCACAATTCTTTAGCTTAGCTCTCTGAGACAATTTAAATCAATTAGAGAAAAAGTAATTAAGACAGAATTCCTTTCCCAAATAAAAGCCAAGTCAAGCTTGCAAAATAATAAAATAAATGTGTGTGTCCAAGAGAGTAAACAGAATTTATCATAAACTTTTCTTGGCAGGAATTATGTCAGCACCAATAAAACTTGGCCAGGAATTTAATTGTGTAAGAGTAATTTCTTAAGCATTTAAATTCCGCATAAAATACTCACCTTTAGCTTAACTTTTTCCTGAGGGCTCATTAGCGTTTTTGGTTCTACTTAGGCCACTTTTGTGGTCCTAGTTAATGGAATTAACTGACATTTTCTGGGTAATGAAACGCTGCCATGTCAACCATTTCCAGCTCTCCATCATTAAGAGACACGCAAACTGTGCAGAAGTCGCGTCATTTCCTTGCAGAGCGATGATTAGATGTGGTTTAGGCCTAAAAAAAAATTATTAAAGATTATAAAAAACATAAATTAATCTGGTTTCGGTAAGCCGACGTTTGTATGCCTTTCAAGTTTAAAATTTGATCGATCATAACTACCTCAAAAAGTACTTCATTTCAATTCGGAAAGTTGCCTTTTGCTAGTTTATTTTTTATGTTAACAAATCTGCATATTCAATTTAAAATTTAAAATTTGTTGCAAAATATTAAATAATTGACCAAAATTTTTTTCTTAAAAAAGAGGTCTGACTCGGCTGTTGATGCTGATCAAGAATATATATGATTTATAGGGTCGGAAATGACTCCTTTCCTGCCTTTCAAGCTTCTGACTAAAATTAGAGTACCCTTGCAGGGTATTAAAAAGCGAAAGGTGGCCCAAAAAGCCCACACTCACACACCTAGTAAAAATAAGTAAAGATCTCGAAGGCGTTGTTTACTGATTGCTTGGCAATTGACAAATGATTTGATTTATGGGGCCGCCTGCAGGCCACAAATCTTGGCTTGGCCCAAATTGCAAAACTTCCATTTGACGCTGGCTGAATTTTTAATCAGGCAAAAAGAAAAACCCCGAACCGAGCCTCCATCGGATGCATTCGAATATGTTTAAACATTTCCTGATATTATTTCGGTGGAGATTTTGTGGAATGTGCGTTTCTGCTCATTATTTTGGCCCCGAGCCAACGGCCTGTTTGCCATTGCAATCAGGGGTGGGAGAAAACTTTCCATTAAGTTGCTGCAGACAAATAAAATTTGCAATTGAAATGGAAAACAAAGGCGGCCTGGAACAAACCCACTTGACTTGCACGCAAAAGGTCAACGGGTGGAAAGTCAAATAAAAGCTGGAAAAACTCGGCCGAAAGAGTCGTAAATTATTCGGGGGGAATGTTATTGCTGTTGCCTGTACGCAGGAAAAACCAAAGGTAACCCGGGCCAAGGAGGATTTGAGATAATTGCAGAAATAAACTCTGAATTGTGGCCCATAGAAAATTCAATTTGAGATGTTAGCAGCGGTGGTGGGGGAAAACCCCGGGAAGTTTTCCAGGTTTCGTTCCAGTGACGACGAGGGTCAGCAGCACGTACAGCTGTGAAAACACGTGACATGAAAACCGCAAAAACCAAACCCAAAGCCACGGACTGAATCGAATCTGTTGCACATGCAACACGCGGCCAAAGCACGAGTCGTGCAACTTATTCATTTATTGGTCATAAAGAACCAAATAATGGTGAAAGATTTTCCGCGTTAAACTGTCCAAACTTTGGTGGAACATTTTTGTTTTTGTGTGCTGTTGTTGGAAAAACATGTGCCTGTCTGGTGGGCTGATGGAGGAGTTGGGAACATGAAAATAGCCAAGACGAACCATTTTTATGGCAAAAGCGCATGAAAGAAATTCGTTGTCTCCTCATAAATAAAAGACTTCGGGGTTCGCGGCATAAATACACATTCAAAGTGTGCTCTTAGTGTTTAAGGCTTCTAGGAATGAATATTTTAGTTATAGAAAAGCTTTAAAATACTAATAAAAAAGGGGGATTCCCAAGAACTTAAAGTGGGACCAAGTAAACACAAAGCTACTTTGGATACTGCACTTAGAAGTTAAATTTATAAATAATTTAAAGCAGTATTACAACCTTAAGAATAAGGAACAATGCAGCAGCTTTTCTATATTTCTTAAATAGTTTTTATAGTTTATACGATTGTTGTTTGGTTTTTATTGATATTTTTCTATTATATTATTTCTCAATAATTTTCTTTCTTTAGCAAATATTTTTCAAACTGAAAACAAAAGATTCAGCTATATTTGTTCCGATCAATTGATGATCGCTGCAAGGAGACACTCGCTCTCAAGGGAAATTCTCCCGCCGCACTCAACCGGTTTTTATTACTCTATAGTCACTATATATTACTTTGTTGTTGTTCTTTTGTTGTTTCTGTGTCCGCCAGTTTAATTAATACGCAAATATTGTCACTTATGTAAATATATTTACATGTAACAAAAACGTGAGTGGCTACGTCATACATGAGTGACCAAGCGGCTGCCTGAGGAATGGGATCATTAAATTTATATACACATTTGTATAAATATATATGTATATCGGTGAATGAAAGGGGGCGCCATTGAACCATGAAATGACGTCATTGCCATATACTTTTCATACTTAATACGACCGTTGTTTGGCCGTAAACACAATTGTGCGATAAACATATGTCAAGTATCAGCTGTATTTGTGGATAATCGTGACCCAAAAAAAAGAAATAATCTCTATCGATTGATGGGCAAAATAAATATGTTCTTTGATAAATTTCCTCAATATGTTATCCCAGGCACAAGTACTTATGTTAGAGATAACTGAGGGAGTGCGAAAAATTGCCTGTCTGCAGGGGAAAGCTAAGTGGAGTGACTCGACAATTAAGGCGAAAAGTACTTTTGTTAGAGTGCGAAAATTCCTTAAAATTTCCAATGATTCAGAAAAATTGTTTATTTAACAATTCAGAGAAAATAATAAAGCTTTAACATTGGATGCCTTAAATGTATTTATTTTCCTTTCTGTAATTAATGTACACATAAATATTTGCATTGAATTTACCATTAAATTCCCAAATGCAAAAATGCTTAAACAATGACTTTATCCCATATTGTTTATAGATTTTATTTTATTGATACCTGAATGGTGTCAGTTATTTTTGTACTTCGGTTCGTCGCATAAAAAAAAAACGACTAAGTGCAGAAATGTGTAGTCGAGATAGGAAAAAGCACTGATTCCTGATCCCCCATCTCCCATATACCTTCCCCCGACCTCATTATGTCCGGGGCTAATTGCACGACAATCCGTGGGCCGCAAAAAAAAACAATCAGTGGAAAAAACAGAAATCAGAGCTAAGAAAGGGATTTGCCTGCAGCTGGGAACTGCAATTAGGGCGCCCTGCAATTTGCGTCACGAGCACGTGAGAGACTCTGAAAGCCAGAAGGGAGTTCGCAGATCGAAAGCCCCGACTTTGAGGTACCTGATACTTGTCTATAGACAAAATAATATATAAAATATTACCTGCTTTTTAGTATTCATTCAGAGGCGTTAAAACTGTTGCATTGGTTTTTAGGAAATTTTAATTATTTTCCAAGCTTGTCTTATATTCGATTTAACTGTTAAAGAATTTTAATTCTTATTTGAAAATGGTTTTTCTTCCTATTCCTCACTTTATTCCTTAAAATATATACCCTTCAACTCCTCTCTATAGAGGTATTAAAATAGCAACAAAAAAATTACTGCGACTGGATATAAATAACCCAAGGAAAATGCCATAGCCGAGCAGCTATGCCCGTTGCGTCGCCCTTGAAAATGCAAAGTGGGCGTGTCGTCATGACAACAAAAAAATACGGAGTGACCACACCAACCCACAGCCAGTTGACCAGGCACGAGAAGAAGCTCGCTGAGCAGGGGAAAGAGGAGTAGCTGGAGGAGTAGCAGCTGCCCATCAAAGTCCGCGATGTTGCTTGCAACATGTTGCCAGACGCATTTGATCGCTTGTCGGGCTACTGGTCAGCGGATTCATTAAACTGCCTCCTCCGAGCTTGGGGAATTCTTGATTCCACTTCAAGTCCGGTAATGGATTCGATAGGAAACGGTTCTCAGCAAGTCAGCTTCTATAAAACTATATATACCCTACACATAGCTCTGGGAAGTGATTTTATGGGGTCCAAATCTGGGAAAACTTTTATCAAAGGCTTGACTTTTATCTTGTGTATTTTTCAGTAATTAATATTTATTTATATTTATTTATCTTTTATATTATCTGCACAGATTTAAGTTCCTTTTTTTCTATTTTATAAAAATCTAAAAAAGTAGACAAACCTAAGGTACTTGGCTCAATGATTAACCTTTTCATCGAGGGCTTCTCTCAGGTGATTAGTGGCCCAGTCAATATTTGCCAGGTGATTGCTGTTACTTAATCCGACAACCTGGGGGACAGGTGAAACCAGAGAGTGTCTCCCAATTAGCCGATAAACGGTCTAAAAACCAAGTGATACGGCATTAATGCTCTCACACACACTGACCTCGCTCAAGGAGTCGACTTCAGCCAAGTCCTCGTCGTGACAAAGACGAATGGCTTTATTTGCTGACCAACTGGCAATTAGCCACAATAAGTTGGCTAGGCCAAAATGTCATCACAGGAGGTGCGGCCCGTCCGAGTTCAGGCAGCAAATTAAATTCCAGTTTATTGATGTCAAAAGCTGGGACACTTGTTGTCCCTGCGGCTGGGCGGGATTACGCGTTCACGACATGGCCCCCGGAAAGTGGCACATCAGCGGAACACTTCGTTGGCTCTATTAATTGTTGGACACACAGTGGAAAATATGTTTATACACATTTATATTATATTTTCATTTTAAAATCATTTAGTATCTTTGGAATTCCATTTAAATATAAATTGAAAGAGTTTTAATTATCACAAAAATAATAAGGAAACCCTGCAGGAAATCGTGCCAAACAATGATTACATTCTCGGAAAAATTTCTGAAATGATTACAAATGTATGTTTTTGTACATAACAAGAACTTGATTGTGTATTTAAAAGCTTGTATGGATTTTGTATATGGTTTAGGTTGAATATGGATTCACAGAGTATTTAAAATTAAGATATCTAAATCTATATTATCTCCGTAAGGCCATATTTTCTGTCATCTCTAATTTGGATCACTTTTTTTTCCGCCGGTGTGGGCAATGGTTAGATCAGCTTGTTTAATTGTGCATGTCCCGTGGCCATTTGGCGGCTTCCAACGGGGGCCTCAGCTCGGCGACAGTGAGTTATGACCACGTGGGCGGGCGACCTGTTGCCTCATTAGTGGGTGTGGCTCCCCCCCCTCCCCCTGCTCCTCTGGATTCCCTTTCCCGGAAGCTCTCATTTGCCCAATGCGGATGTGACACCAAAAAAAAAGAAAGAAAGAAGCGCTTGGGGTGTGAGATGTCTTCGGGGCAGCGCATACAGTGCGTATGCGTAATGTTTTTGTTTTTTGTTTATGCGCATAAGTGTTTTGTATTCTGTATTCAGTGTTGTGTTCTCTGTGATAAGAAGGTCCACCAATTTGATAATTGCCAATCGCTCTGGCTCTGCTCCGGGTAGATTGCTAGAGTTCGGAGCGGAGGAGAGCGCCTTAATTTCACTCGAATTGTTTTCTTCTCTTACTTGTATATTTTTTGTTTCGGTTTTATCAACACCGCGTGCATTGTAACGGACGACTGGAACTGAATGAATGTGGATTCTCGGTTTGGTTTCACATCGGCATCCGATGCCATAAACAACGGCCAGAAGTCTTGGGTCTTATCGTAAATGTTAATGCTCTCCAGATTCTCGCCGGAGCGACCGGGCGACCGGGCGACAATCCAGCAAAAAGCTTCAGTCGTCTCCGGGTGATTATGCTGCTGGTGCCTGTGCCTGAGAAGCGGATCCCATAACTCACAAATGTAACCTAGAAATCTAGACAAAAAAGTAAAGAACTGAGATTGAAAATGCTGCGGGAAAAGTGAATAAAAAATTAAAAATAATAATTTAAAATAGATAATGAAAACGGTTCCCAACTTATAAACTAAATACTGCTATTAAAACAAAGGATTATATACAGTGCTTCTAGTGAAATATTAAAAAACCTTATAAAAATCCTATTAAGAATGAGACTAAGTTCTTTATTAGTACAAAATAAATAAAATAAAGCCCTAAAAACTGTATTTATTTTATTCAGCAATTAATAATGGCTTTGAAAACTACTTTCTGATGATAAGACTTCCTCTCCTATAAAATCTTGCACAAATGGTGACGAAAGAAATATAAAATAATCTAGTGTTTATTAAAATTAACAAAATAAACAATAAATAAATAAAAACAAATATCAAAAAGTGTCAAGCGATCAAATCATCAACTATAAAATATTATAATGTTATTGTAAACCGTTTACTAATATTTAGTATATAAACAAAAAACCTGAAAAACAAATAAAACTACTTTACACTACTTATACTGTAAAAAACATTGATTATTAAACCTTAAACCAAAGAAAGCAACGATTAAAGCAACCGCAACCACTTCCTTATTTTTGCAGTGCACCGCTAAGTGATCAAAGTGTCTTCCAACGTGATCATGGAATTACTGCGCCAAATGTGCTAAATCTGTGAATATTTAGGCGAATCAATTAGTATTAATATTTAAGCACAAAGCAAACAAATAAACAAAGTCGCTGAGCGATGTTGCTGGAGAGGATACCTTGGATTTTGTTGCCCCTTTTCCTGCTCCTCGGAATCTCATGGATCGAAGCACGTAAGTGGAGTTAATTTGTGATTTTAAACTATTATTTTACAATATTGAAAAAAGTAAAATATATAGGGTGAAAGCATGTTAAGGCACTTTCTGTCAATGCCTCGCACTTTTTTTTATTTCTGTTGCTGTGTTCCGACAAGTGTTTTTATAAATAAAAACATATGTTTATGAAATGCTATATACATCTTTCAGTTTACGAAAAACAATATGATTAATTTACCTTTTTTAAGTTTCAAAGTGCAGAAAAAAGCATATAAATCATTTTAAGATATAAACAAATATGGATTTTATGCTGGAAAACCTTTGAAAAGTATTTTAAATTTGTACAAAAATATACATTCTTTTAAAGCAATTAAAAGAAAGCTACATATATTTGATAAATATTGATTCACCTATTATTTATTCATTTAATTAATGCAATATTTTTACAAATCACTTAGGTTATGTATTTATTCCCTTATAATTTGTAAACCCAATTTTTTTATTTTTCTATTTATTGCTAGCAAGTAGAAAAAATGGTTATATACGAATTTCTATAGTTTTCCCTAGTCCCCCCTATGTGTGTGATATTTCCTTTCTATATAGAGCCTTAATCTCCTCATCTTCCTATATCAACCAGTCCGGGCAGAACCCACAGCTCCTCCTACAGCTGAATCACTAGACACCGAACCGAACTTTGAACCCAAGTTGATAAGACGCCGAATTTTAGTCCCGTCCCTGCTTTCTTCGCACCATTAATTCTATTCCCTTTTATACATTAGATACCATTGTGATATTTTATACAGCTAATACTTAAATGTATGTAGACATATTTATGTGGAACACTGGCTGCCCGGAGAACATAATGCCCTCCGTATCAGAATCAGAGACGAGGCAGGGCAAGGCGGAGGCAAGGCGAGGCGAGGCAAGGCTCTCTCTATTGTTATCGCCGCCTCTGTAAACAAATAATTGATTCCGAACGAGAAAAAAGAAGTCCAAGTGAACTCGGCAAGCAGACGCCGCCGCCACAGGGACAAAGTCAGAGGAAGCGCTGCGCTCTCCAATAAAATATGGCAAAAAATATGTAGTTAGAGATCGGCCGAGGGGCGCTCAATCACTTAAAGTCATTATTATAGCGCCACCAGTGACGAAGGGAGAATGCTGAGCCATTCGGTAATAGATAAAGTATTTGAAGAATTTTGTTGTGCTGTCTGTTGAGCAATCAATGAGCAATAATTTCATTGAAGTCAAGCTCTGCTTCCACATGAAGCTGCCAGGAAAACAAGTTCTGTGACATTTTATGGGTATATTTAATTATAAAATATGAGATTAGGAATGCCAGAAATATTGGTTTAATATTTTTAAATATTTAATTTGTTAATATAAATTAATAAATACCCTAAATCTCTTGCAGTTCCCCGACCTCAGTACGATCCCGAAGATGAGCCACCCATCAGTTGCGGCGGCGAGAACGGAGCGCCGCTTATCACGCCCTGCAAGGACAACATCAAGCTGGAGCACCGCACCAACTACACTCTGCTGTGCGAGGCCGGCGAGCCGGTAATCTGGTGGATTAACTCCGAAGTCCATCCCAGTCTGACCACCTTCACGAATGATCTTGATCCGACGCGGCCCTATGGAGTGCGACTGGATCTTTTGGAGGTGACGGCGGACCAGGTGGGCGCCTATTTCTGCATCAAGGAGTCCAGTCTGGATCAGATCAACTTGTCCAAGGAGTCGGACGAGGAGGTGCGCGAAATGGTGAACCAGGACCAGGCCAGCTCCATTTACGTATACGTGAACGATCCGTTCAACAAGCTGGTGCCCACGGATGTGATTGTGATTGCCCATCAGTACAGCGACGTGGTCATACCCTGCAAGCCGGCCATGCCCGAGACCGAGGTGCTGCTGCACTTCAATGGAGATGTAAGTGAAGAAGCAGATCCATGCAGTTATTTAAAGACTTTCCAGTTTATGGGCACAGAAAAGGCCTGCATGAACTCTCCAAGTTCATGGCTTGAAAGGATTTATGCAGAGCCTAATTTTTTGTATCCTTAATAAAAAGAAATCACTTTTATTGACGCACAGGATAATCAGTTAAGTTGGAACATCAGTTCGAATGGCAGGATTGAGGGTCAGCCCAATTTCTACCAGAACTGGACGTACGACCCCAAGCTAGGCTTCACCTTCCGCGTCATCGAGTACATCTCGAGTACCATCTATTGCTCCGATTACTGGTGGGACAGTCAGTCACTCTTTGACATTAGCTACCAGAAAAGTATGTCCCAGCTTGTGAGATATCTATCCGTAGTTAGCCCCTCCATTATCTCTGTACATACAGTTCCTTTCGCAGATATTATTTGTAGCTATATATAAGTAGATTACGTAGAATTAACCATCAACTTACAAGACTTTAGACCGGCAGTCTCCAGATAGGCAGGGTCTCCTTTAGACATTACCTTGATATCTGACCAAACCTTATTCCTGTGTCTGTGCGCAGAGATATTCCAGCAGAGAAGTCGGTCGGTACGATCCGAAGCGGGGATTCACCATCGAAATCCGCAGCATCACGGATGGCGGCGAGTACTACTGTTTACCCAAAACGCCCTATCCGGAGCACGACGACGAGAACTGGACCGTTGTTGTGTCCTTTATTGGTAACGGTTACATTGATAGTGAGTTTTTGCACCCCAAAGTTTGTGATTTGTGATTTCCGTCTCTATATATGTCGTAAATATTGCTTTACACTCTCTCTATTCAACAATAATAATGATATATTTTGAAGCGGTTTCGGTATTGGGTTTTGGTTTCCTAATGGCCAAAGGATCTCTCTAATCCCTGTTCTCTTCCAAATTCAAGGCTCTTCTACATATATACTTGCACCAAAGTACACTTGCCGCTAGCGCACACTTTGCACAATAATAAAAAGATAATCTTAGATAATCTCAAAACTAGTTAGGAATCGGCTTTTAACTTTGTCTTAAATATTTATTCAGAATACACTATTTTCGAGTACAGTTGCTGCAAAACACAAACACTGCCTGCAAGTTACAAGATACTTAAGTGTGTGTGCTAACCAAATGGTATTTCTCTCTTTCCCCGTGTTCCCCTCACTGTTCTCTCCCGCGTATCCACCACCACGTTCATGTCCTAATCTGCTAACTCCTCCAGCATCCGGATTGGATAATCCCAGTACCAACGGCCCACCGCCGCCAACGGTGACTAACATAGGGTTAGAGTATGACGATGAGGTGGGCGATGTCCTCGCTACTGTTACTAACCGAACAAAGGGTGAAATGGCTCTAATCTCTGGTGATGGCAGTGCCCAGGATCGGATCAAGCGAAGTCCAGCCCGGCTGGCTCCGATGCCGTCGTCGCCCTCACCCAGGCCAGGGCGTAAGTGTAGTCCTCCTGGCTGTTGTCCTTGTATTATCGTTTGGCTGTATTGTGTGTTGTCCTGTGTTGTGGTTTCGTCCTCCTTTGCATTGCTTTATTTTCCGCTTTGTGTTGCGATTTTCTTTGGTTTCGGACTGACTTAATTTGGTTAATTGTAGTTACTCTAACTTAACTTATTGCTTTACTTACTTACCCGACTAACCACCTACGTTAAACCATGTGTGTCCTCGTCTATGTCTAACCCCTAACATCCATCCATCTGCATGAGAAGCTGTAGAAAGATTGCTTGCCAGTCGCCGGCCTTCGCGAAGGGTATCCTCTAATAATGCTAAACTCTCTACCAACGCAACAGAGGCGGACAAGCCGCTGCCCAAGCCCGAGATCAAGTCGAGGGCCAGGAACCATGTCTTCCTGCACGGCAACTTCACATTGGTCTGCGAGCAGTCCTCCACCATTGAGCTGCTCAGCTACAGCATGGAGTGGATAACGCCACAACGGGATAAGGTTAGTCAGCGAGGAGATCTAACTGGGAGGTTGCAACCTAATCCTTGGGCATCTCTTTCGCAGAGTCGCGTCACTATTACCACGGCGGAGTTTGATGACAAGTTCAAGAACAGCACCCACCACCTGGGCAGGAGCACCTTGACTGTTACGAATGCCCAGCCAACGGACACTGGACTCTACAAGTGCGTCGTCACCGAGGCCATCAACAACAAGCCACAGATTGTTTCCTACAAAATCAAAGTGCTGGGTAAGTCTCGCAGCTCCTGGCGAGTTCCATCATCCGATAATCAATGATCTCGCCAGCGCCCAATGAGACCTACCTGAATGTGAACGAGCCCTCGAATCACTACGATGTCAGGGAGTTCGCCAACAAGACCATACAGATGACAGCCACCTTTGAGGGCTTCCCCGAGCCCACCTTCAGCTGGCTGAAGCCGGACGGCTCGGAGGTCTGGCAGACGGAGCACAACTTCAAGATCATCTCCACCGAGCGCAGCACCACGCTGCAGGTGCTCAATGCTCAGCTGGAGGACAGCGGCACCTACATCCTGCGCGGCACCAACACCATCCAGACCGTGGAGCGGCCGTACAATGTCAGTGTGATCGATGGCCCGGCACTTAGCATGCCGGATGTCTATGTCCAAGTGGGCAGTGTGGCGCGGCTGGAGTGCACAGTACGGGCCTATCCGCCAGCCATTGTTACCTTCTTCTTCCGGCCCTGCGCCCTGGACCCGCGATGGCCCACCTGCTCGGTGCTAAACCAGAACTTTAGCGTAAGTTTCGAGGGATGGGTATGCCCTTGTTTATTATTTTATATTATATATTTATTATCCGTATAAAAACAAAGGGATAGGGTATAAATTCATGGATTGTATTTTACTGTTTCGTATTTTCTTGTGCCATTATTTAAAGGTGGCATCCCTCATATTATGTATTTCATCAGTTTGCATTAGTCAAAAGTTTCCTTTTAATATCTTAAAAAGGTAGAAAGGAATACTTAAGTGTTAAAACTATATTTAGTACATGTTTAAACATTTGTCTTTCGTCTTCTTGAACATTTTTCATTGGCTTTTTCTGTGTCGTCTGCTGCAGTCATCCGAAATCCAGGATCAATATCAGGTACAATCTTTGTTTGTAACTCCCAAAATCAACCTCAAACCCCCAGCTAACCCACTTTGTATACCTGCCACAGTTCAAAACTAATCCAAGGCCAGGAAAACTCAGCGTAGAGCGCATTGTTGAGGTATCCTTTAGGCCCACCGAGCCTGGCATCCTCACCTGCATTGCGCAGAATATGGTAGACGGCAAGGAGCGGCGATCGCTGACCAAGGCACATGTCCTCCTGGGCGACATTGCCGAGAATATGACCATTTACGGACTGGATGAGCAGCGAAAGATCGCCAAGGGCGACGAGGAGAACTTTACCTGCGAGGCACTGGCTTACCACTTCGATGGCAACCTTAGGTGGCTTCACGATGGCGTGGAATTGGAGGCAGATGAGCGTAAGATTTCTCAAAGAATTCCTAATGATTTTGATACATACTTCCATTGCCTGGCCAGGTGTCACGATTGAAACCAGCAAAACGGAGTACTCCTACAAGAGCACCGTACGTTTCAGTTCCATTACAGACGAGGATCGCGGTACGTATGAGTGTCGTGCCTATCACATCATGAACTCCGCCGACTACGGCAGCCGGGAGATCAACGTCTTCGTCCACGATCCCCGCGCACCGCAGTGGAAGTACACCAACCTCAATACACATTCGAAAATGGAGCGAAACCTAAGTCAATCCTTGGAGCTGGTCTGCCGCTCAGAGGCGGTTCCATTGGCCACCGTTCGGTGGTTTAAGGATGGCCGAGAGCTGGTGGAGACGAACCTACTGCACTTCCCCGAGGGCGACACCAAACTGCTGATCACTCACCTGTACCCCGGGGACGAGGGTGTCTACAGGTGTCTGGTGGAGAATCGCTTGGGCAGCATTGAAAACTCCATTACAGTGGTTCTCTCCAGTGAGTTTCTCTTCCATTTCGATTTTTATGCTTGTTAAAAAAGGTTTTTATTGATCTCCAGATCTGCCTGGCATAAGCAAGGGCTGGATTTGGTTCGGTGTCATGCTGTTCCTACTCCTGATCAGCCTGTGCGCCTTCCTGGCCGTTCGCTACCACAAGGAGCATAAGCGACATCTGGCTTTGAAGGCCGCTGGCCTGGCCAACTTCGAGGAGGGAGCTGTGGGCCACATTAATCCGGATCTCACATTGGATGAGCAGGCGGAGCTGCTGCCCTACAACCGGGAGTTTGAGTTCCCGCGGGATAACTTGAAGCTGGGCAAGCAGCTGGGAGCCGGAGCCTTTGGCGTGGTGCTCAAGGGCGAGGCCAAGGGTATCCGGAAGGAAGAGCCCACCACCACGGTAGCCGTTAAGATGGTCAAGCGGACGGCAGACAACGAGGTGGTGCGGGCTTTGGTGTCCGAGTTGAAGATTATGGTCCATCTGGGCCAGCACCTGAACGTGGTGAATCTGCTGGGAGCTGTTACCAAGAATATAGCAAAACGTGAGTATGAAAAATTATAATTAAACACAAGAAAGGAAAAGTATTTCATGAAATAATGGAAATAATGGAATTTTCGCAATAGATTTCAAGCCTCTTAAGATTTGATACCAAAATATTATCAACTTTATAAATAAAAATGTTTTCTCCAGGTGAACTCATGGTCATTGTGGAGTACTGTCGCTTTGGCAATATTCAGAACTTCCTGCTAAGAAATAGAAAGTGCTTTATCAATCAGATCAGTCCAGAGACCGATCACATTGATCCCAATATTGTGACACAACGCTTTTCCGAGA
Source organism: Drosophila seguyi (assembly GCA_008042675.1). Taxonomy (NCBI): domain Eukaryota; kingdom Metazoa; phylum Arthropoda; class Insecta; order Diptera; family Drosophilidae; genus Drosophila; species Drosophila seguyi. Next base: position 38,614 of record VNJU01004126.1, read on the forward strand.
ACTTTGACCTGCACCGGTAAGTTGTTGCTGCTCTACTCTTTACTCCCTTAACCCCAGTGTTAACTAACCCTAAGTTTAACCTATCTTAACTGCTGACTAACGCTGATCTTGTTCCGTTTCTGGTTTCGGTAATCCTTACTAACCCTCGACTTGCCAACAAACTACACTCAACACGATCTAATCAACAAATCTTACAACAAAACTCCACAACACACATAAACAAAAACACTCTGAATGTATCTGTATGCGCACTTGTTGCCTGTGCATCTCTCCACCTGTACCTGTGATCTCCCGCTCCTGGTTGTGGTCTCCTCCTTGTGTGTCTCCTCCTCTCTGTCTGTGTGGCCGCGGCGGCTTAACCCCAATTAACAGCGATGCTAACGGTGGTGGCTTGAAGTATGCTAATGTCGGGTTCCCGCTCCACTCGTACATGAATCAACTGAACTCCTCGTACAACAATAACACCCAACCGCCGCCTAATCATCGCAGAAACTCCGACAACGATCCCCGATCGGGCACCCGTGCCGGACGACCGGGATCCGGGTCTGCCACCTATAGCTATGATCGACAGATGGACACCTGTAATACCGTGATGACCACTGTGCCGGAGGGTGAGTTTCTGCTCAAGATTCAAGGATTCTTAAGATGTCCTGTTTCCTAATCAAAATCCAATTATCCGCAGATGACCAAATCATGTCCAACAACTCGGTTCAACCTGCCTGGCGTTCCAACTACAAGACAGACTCCACGGAAGCCATGTCTGTGACCACAGTTGATCTTGTTAGCTGGGCCTTCCAAGTGGCCCGGGGTATGGACTACCTGTCCTCCAAGAAGGTGCTGCATGGCGATCTGGCGGCCAGAAACATACTCCTGTGCGAGGACAATGTGGTCAAAATTTGTGACTTTGGTCTGGCGCGTTCCATGTATCGTGGCGATAACTACAAGAAATCGGGTAGGGAACTCTTTCTTATAATTAATTTCTGAATATACTTGCAGCAAATTTAATATTTAATTAATTTTAGAAAGCGGCAAGCTGCCCATCAAGTGGCTGGCGCTGGAGTCCCTCAGCGATCATGTATTCAGCACGTACAGCGATGTCTGGTCCTTTGGCATTGTCCTCTGGGAGATGTTCTCGCTGGCCAAGGTGCCATATCCTGGCATAGATCCCAATCAGGAGCTGTTCAATAAGCTCAACGATGGCTATCGCATGGAGAAGCCGCCCTATGCCAATCAGGAGCTCTACGACATTATGCTAGAGTGCTGGCGCAAGAAGTAAGTGATAGTCTGGATTTTATAGAAGAACATTTTCATATTTAATTCGGCTTTGCAGTCCCGAGAGCCGACCCCTGTTCAATGAGCTGGAGAAGCGATTTGCCACCATGCTGGGCGAGGATGTGGCCAATGTAAGAGTTCCCTCACAAATTTTAAACACAAGATTCTTAAGGAAGATACTGCCTCTATTCCACAGCACTACTTGGACCTGAATAACCCCTACCTGCAGAGCAACATGGAGTACATGAAGAACCAGCAGACGGACTACCTGGCCCTGATGGGCTCCCCCGATGAGCTGGCACCCTCGGCTCCGCGCTACGTCAACGGGCACATAGTACCCGATATACGTGAGTATCATAGCATGTATAACCCATTGCTGGCCATGGATCGGGCTACTAACTAAGCGCACTCACCTCCACACATGCATCCCATGCACCACGGCACGCCACACCACTAACACAGGCATCGAGGAGCTGCCGGATGACTACATGGCCATGAGTCCGGACTCCGATGCACCACCGCCACCGGCCACCGCCATATTCTCACCTACGCGCCTCGAAGGGGAGGCCAGCGAGTTTGCGGACTTCTCTAGCGACACAACCACTTTCAATTTCCCACCAGGAGCCCGCCAGTCGCCGACGCTGAGCAACAATATGAACATAGGCGGGGCCAGTAAGCCCCTCCGGAACAAGAAAAACGGTCTGCCCACTGTGGATGCAGCGGACCAGGCTCCCGAGGAGATACCCATGCTGCACCGCCGCTCGGCGGGATCGGATGAGGACGAGGAGAGCGAACGCCGGAGTCCCGAGCAGGCGAGACGATTCAATCAGGCTCTGAAGCAGCACTATGCCACGCCCACGCCCTCGCCCCGCCATCATGTGGAGACGAAACTCAATGGGGAATCGTCTGCAGAGAACTATGTGAATGTGAAGCCGCCGAGGAAAAATCTGGCGAATAAAGCGGCGCCAGCAACGGGCGGGGCCCCAACGGAAGCCTTCTCGAATCCCAGCTACCAACCGCTGTCCGCCGTCAATGAGAAGGAGCAGCGAAGGTATTAAGGATGTTCCGGAGCCATTAGATTAGGTCAGGGAGCCTTCCCATAATTAGTTGGAATTTCAAGGGAAGATGAGAGTAGTTATGAGTAAATTGGGAATAAAAAAAAATTGATAAATTATGTCAATTTCCTTTTTAGAATTCCAACTGATTTTGGAGGGGTTTCTTTAGAAAAACAATACTACTTAGTGGCATTGTATAGATTCTGATATAGCTTTAAGGCCCACCACACTCACACTCACACTCTCCATGTTATATACTTAATAATGCCATTTCATGTTTAGGTTTAGCTCTAGCTCTAAGTGTATTTTGAACAATGTAAATGAACGTCTTGAACTCTGTGTGTGTACTCAAATACAATGGGTATCGTATATCAACATAAATGAGCCTTAATCGAGGTCGAGTGCCATCAACTTGGTGTGCTTGTTGTGCTCTCCTTGTTGAGTTCCATGCGCTTACGCCGCTCCTCGAGTTCCAGTTCCAAAATTTGGTTCTTCAGATTAAGGTTCTTTACCTCCAAGCGATGTCTCTTTGCGGATCTGGCGTTCTCACTCTGATAGAATCTCTGCTGCAGGCGTAAAAGCTCTAGTCTATCAGCATCCAGAGATAGACTGCTGCTTTTAAGGGGTACTTCCTCTGGTGGAGACGGGTATTGGTAAGTCCGTGGAAATTCCACCTGAATTTCCCCCTGGCTATGATCCTGAAATAAATTTTTAGTTTACAAAATAATTTATATTTATGTTGAAATTTACGCAGAAACCTCCTCGGTCTTAACCTCCACTGGAATTTCATTATTATCTGTTTAAAATATAAAAACAAAATCAGAGTTAGAGATATATATCAGGAGGAAATTTCGAAAATATTTGGCTTGGTATTATATTATAATAAACTTTGATATAAAATATAGATTAAAAAAATATGGAAATTTGTTGGCTAATATAATTCCAAATATATGAATTTTTAGCTTTAAAAAATGTAAACAAGTAAGTACGTGTAATTTCTTAGCACAGCCATTATTAGATGTCGTTGCAGCCTAAAATAATATATATACAAAATTAAGAAGAGATTAAGCTGAATTTAGTAAGGCGACTTTTAAAAATGATCATAACTTATGCAAAAAAGGACTATATTCATTTGGGAAAACTTTTCTGTGTTACTTTTTATTATGGTAACAAATGAGTCTAATTTAAAATTTTACAAATTTAAATTGGCTAGATTTTTATTTTTATAGGAGATGAACAGATCGATTGGGCTGTTGATGCTGATCAAGAATATATATGATTTATAGGGTCGGAAATGACTCCTGCACTGACTATTATTACATTTAAATAAATAAAATATAGAAAAATAAAAATAAGAAACAGTTATGCCAGCTAACTCACATTTATTATCCTCCTCCTCCCCGACCTCATCATATACAACCGACACACAACTATTGGCTGGTAGTTCATAGTCATCCTGATTGAAGGAATTATCAACCAACCGCTTGCCCTCCGTCTTTATCTTGGTATTCATATTCTTGTACTTGTCCTTGAGGGTCCGCCAAGTGCGGGGCATGCCCGTCTGATCGGTGAACTCCTGGGCCAATTGCTCCCATGCATCCTTCTTCATCTGGCAGGACGACGCATCGGATTTCTTGTTATCTATAATGGGTTTGTAGGGCTTTAGCAGACGGAGCAGAATATCCTCCTCGGATGGCGAGAAATTCTTGCCCCTTTGGCGAGTGCGCTTTTCCGACTTGTTTAGTTTCAACATTTTTTCTTTTTTTTTCTTTCGCTTCCTTTTTTGATTCAAATTAAATTGAGTTTAAATAAATCAGAATTGACGTTTCGGTTTTAGGCCAGCTGATGGATATTCCAAAAATAACCAAGCTCCTAGTTCACTTAAAAAAGGTTTAAGCTAGTTCTCCGAATTTTAAAAGCTTATCTTAACGAATTGTTTATTCAAATTCTCTCACAAATAACAATAAATGTTAGTTATTTAACTGGTGCTTTCCCATTTATGGTTTCAGTAATTGATTCATTTTAAGTGAAATGTGAAATAAAAATGTAAAATAACCAGTAGCTTAAAACGGCCACTCTTTTCCAGCTTTTCGATTGCTGCCCCTGTGATTTCGATTCTTCTTAAACAAGGTAAAACAAAGGCTTAGCTTTCCTTAAAACAAATTACAAAATTTCAAACTAACGGACTACCCACTTGCTAAAAAGCCCAAATGTCGAGATGGCACTCAAACACCTTAAGTTATAGTATTCACCGATTACTTTTGGTGAAACTGATAAATCAAAAGTAAAAATAACGATGCATCCACATTATTTAATAAATTATAAATAAGTAAATAATCAATTAAATATCAATAAATAAGGCCTGCGAATATTCGCAACACATTTAAATTTTGCAATACTTAATTATCGACTCACGTACCATCACTAGAATGTATCGATAAGCCGCAAAAGTCGCAGTGAAAGAAAAAGTTTGTTGATTTGTTGAATTCCATAGAGGAGTGCTTAATTAAGGAAATTAAAGCCAGCAACAAGATGATGGTATGTATACATTAGAGCCAAGCCAAATCACTCCGTCTGTAAGTTATTAAAACCCTTAATTTCTTGCATTGAGAGCTGCTAGCAGAGCCGTCCAAGCGACGCCTCTCGCCGCGCACACAAAGAAAAGTCTTATCAGAAAAATGGGCGTAATTAGAGTGTGAATTAATGTGTTTGTTGCACTTGCAGGACGGCACGGATGACTCAAACCTGCTAAACAGTCCCTCCGCGGCCAACAACAATGGCGCCACTATGGAAATAGTCTCGCCAACGAACCCGCTGGCGAATCCACTGGCCGGCCCAGTAGCGGCACCTGCTGCTGCCACAAATGGCAGTGGATCTGCCACATCGCCGGACAGTTCCTCATCCGCACCGGCCACGCCCGCTGCTGCCGTCCCTTTGGGCGAGAACGCGCTCCATGTGGAGATATCCGACGCACTGAGCGAAAAGGAGAAGGTCAAGTTCACAGTGCACACACGCACCACGCTGCCGGGTTTCGCGAAAAAGGACAATAATGTGGTGCGGCAGCACGAGGAGTTCGTGTGGCTGCACGATCGCATCGAGGAGAACGAAGACTACGCTGGCTACATTGTGGGTTTTAAAAATATTTACTTTAATTTAAAATGCTGAACTGAGCTGATATTCTGACTAGATACCACCCTGTCCCCCACGTCCGGACTTTGATGCGTCGCGCGAGAAGTTACAGCGCTTGGGCGAGGGCGAGGGCAACATGACCAAAGAGGAGTTCAAGAAGATGAAGTCGGAGCTGGAGGCGTAAGTCTTTCTATTAAAAAAATTAAGCAAATCAGTTAATAATTAATATCTTTCCATTTCCCAGCGAATACCTTGCCACCTTTAAAAAAACTGTCGCCATGCACGAAGTCTTCCTCCGGAGACTGGCCAGCCATCCCGTCTTTCGGGTGGACCAGCATCTCAAGGTATTCCTTGAGTACGATCAGGATTTGTGCGCCAAGCCACGGAAGAAAATGGCCATTTTCGGTGGTTTTGTAAAGTCCCTGGGAAAGACCACAGACGAGATCCTGCTCAGCGCCACGGTGCGAGATGTGAATGATTTCTTTGAGAACGAGCTTCAGTTCCTCACAGAATACCACGGGCATTTGCGTGAGGCAGCGATCCGAACGGAGAAAATGACACAGCGGCACAAGGATGTGGGCGATAGCCATCAGAAGATATCGAATGCACTGACCCAGCTCTCGACCACCGAGAAGGGCAATGTAGAGACATTTGTGGCCAAGACGGCGGAGATATTTGAGAGAATTAAGGTGGGTTTACCGTTAGAGATTATAAATGCTTTATTAATTAAATTATTTCTTGCAGAATCTGGAGACCCGAGTGGCGAGCGATCAGGATCTCAAGCTGGGCGACACTTTGCGCTATTATCAGCGGGATAGTGATGCTGCCAAGGCCTTGCTCATCCGACGTCTGCGATGTCTGGCTGCCTATGAGACGGCCAATCGTAATCTGGAGAAGGCCCGTTCCAAGAACAAGGATGTGCATGCGGTAGGATTCGGGCTGGGATTTCGTAACCAAAAAGCTTCTTAGAGACAACGTTTTTTCCCCCTTTTCAAAAAAGTGCTTTCAGCGGGGCAATCAATTCTAACGCTTCACTAATTATAAACGAATCTATTAACTATTTTTTTCTCAACCACCTCACATTGCTCTGCTCTTCGCTCTCCGCTCTGCCTGTCCCTCTGCCCCCTCACTTTCTATGTGTGTGCGTGTTCTGTTACGGCAGCCCTTGGAGGTGCAAGAGGTATTTGGCATTTTAAGGTTTATTGATCGTCTGATTAGTAGATGTAAACAGCTGCATGCCCTCCATCCGTATTCACACACTCTAGCATGTCCTTGTTGTGACTCCCCCTGCTTCCTAAATCTGACTAATCTCATCTTGGTTCCCACTTTAGGCTGAGACTGCCCAGGCGGAGGCCTGCGAAAAGTTCGAGTCTATGTCTGCATGTGGCAAGGAGGAGCTGATCGGTTTTCGCAATCGACGAGTGGCGGCTTTTAAGAAGAGGTGAGTCAGAATATTTTTTACTAATTCACTTTTCGCTGCTCTGTCTAATGAGTAGACATTTAACTAAATGGTTAAAATGGTTTATTATCAACATTAAGCATCTCTTTTAAGAACCATAATGGAGAGGGAATACTATATGTTATAATTTGATAAATTACAGCCTCGTTGAGCTCTCAGAGCTAGAGATCAAGCATGCCAAGACCCAGTATGAATATCTACGCCAATCGCTGCTGGCGCTGAAGGAGATTGCCTGAGAGGATGAACTGGAGGAGAACACAGAGGTGGTGAACGGATGAGTCCGGGAGACGGAAGTAAATCAATTGTTTAATTGCTAAGCAAAGAGTTTATTATTATTGCCATTGAGTGCAACATTTATTATCTTAGCCCCACACACATGTATTTGTATGGTAAGGAATAACCATTTGTTTTTTTGTGAACACAGAGCGCTTTTATATATTTGTGAAACAAGCATTCCTTTCTCTGAAGCATTACCTATAATATATATATATACAAGAGAATAAATGAGAAAGTATTGTACAGAAGGCGGGCTGTTATCAATCAACAAAACAAACTCGCTTGGCATTAAACACGGTAGCCTGGCAACAACTTAAAACGTTCCCCAAATTTATTATAGCAAGGAAACAGTCCTTATAGGTTGTATCAAGCTAACGCATATTGCTATTCGAGTTTAAGAATCTTTTGACCATGGATGACTTTGGTTGCTTCGATTACAAGCGCCCGGCCAGCGCCCAGCATTCCGATTGGCGAACCTCTACGTATCGCGGTCATCACCATCTCACCGATCTGAGAATGGGCAACAAGCTGAATGTTAAGTTTGCCGACAAAGACCTCTATGTGAGTGATCCGCTTCTGTCGGAGAAGCTCACCTCTGAGTGCATGGCCAATTATGTGTGGCAGGTGAGATAATGATGAGTCGCCCGAGAATGACCCTGATACCTTCATGATGAATGTTCTTATTCATTTCCAGTATGGCAATCCGAATGCATTGAGGAATCCCTCGCTCAACATGAAGACCCAGTACATGAAGCCCTTCGAGCAGGGACAGCTGCGCTTTGTGAAGCGCAAAATGAAGCCCATTTCGAGTGTTACCCATGACACGTATGTGTTCAAGGAAATGCCCGAGGAGCCGAAGGTGGTGCCTGTTACCATACCCACGCCAGTTAAAGCAACTAGGATAGTCATCGATCGTTCTGAAGAGGGCTTTACCAAGTACTTGGATCCCTCAGCCACCACCTACAATCTCTCGTATGTGGGGCTGAGTCCGGAAAAAATAGCCGCTGGCGTGGGGGCCCACGACAATTTAACCTACTGGAACTGGTCGGAGCACATGACGCCCTCGCGGAAGGTAGCGCGTGAACCAGATCCCAATATGTGCGATGATTTCCCATCAAAGCTCTGTCCGAAGCGTCGCTGCGAGTTCCAGAATCAGACTAAGCGTGTACCGCATTCGGGGATGGTCACGGAGGTGCGGGCCAACTACACGGATCCGCAGAGTCGTCTGGTTGAGTTCGATCCGAATGTGAGGCCCGTGTTGGAGCATGCGGATGTCATGCCATTTGCCAAGAAGAGCGAGTACGCCATATACGGATCGGGGGAACCGGTCGTAACCTACGTTTAGGGGTCCCTCTTAGGCTTACTATTGTCTTCAACTAAATTTAAATTAAGCTAAACTTAAGGTTTATGTGTTTTAAAAGATATTTTTCAGAGTGGAGGGACCCTTACAGCGATACCAAAAATTTATTAAAACAATTCCGTGTGTGGTAACCAAAACAAGTAAATTGAATGATCCTTTGTCACCCGAAGTTCATCGCAAATCTCACACGAAAGTTGTAAAACTATGAGGCAGGAGGTTGTAGACCGATGTGACCAGCACCTCATCGGTGTCCTGGATCGCGGGAATACTACATTCCATCTCCGGTGGTGGGGCCTTGGCAATGTATATGGGAAAATCCTTGTAGGCAAACTCACGGATAAACTGACGGCACACGCCGCAGGGCGTGGTAAAGACTTCCGGATGATATGCCACCACAGCGCCTTCTGTGTACTTCAGTTCGCCCTCGCTAATGCCCTTTGCCAAAGCACATCGCTCCGCACAGTTGCTTGGAGTGAAGGCCACATTCTCGATGTTGCATCCCGAGTAGATCCTGCCGCACTTGGACCGGAAAGCGGCGCCCACCTTAAAGTTGCTGTACGGGACATAGGCGCACTTGCGGGCCGCCAAAGCTGCTTCCAAAAGCTCGCGGCCACCGTCATCTTGGAAATTTAAAGGTAAGAACTTGGAACACTTGGCTAACCACATTCATCTACTCACCGACTTCGGAAAAGGCAATCGTGTACTCCTTTAATATCGGAGGATGTGGGAGATTCTCGGACTCGGACGGGTGACCCTTCTCGCCGTTGAGTCGGGCCTCGCGCCGTTCCAACTCAGACATTAAACAGTCCAGTCTCTGCATATAGGAGCCGAGTAGTTTGCGTTGCAGCTTCTGCCGCTGCTCCTTGCTGAGGCCACCAGCGGCGGCGTCATCGTTTTCCCGCTCCTGTCGACGAGCCAGTTCGGACTGCAGCATTTCGAGCTCCCTCATGTGCTTCTCCAGCTCTTTGCGCTTCAGCTCGCCCTGCAGCGTGTTGAGACACGTTACGTACCGTTGAAGGAGCTTCAGCTTTTCGGACATTTTTTTTTATTTTTACTAAAAATTTGTTTTAAAATGATGTGTGTATTTTTCGATCCTGAAACTTGTACTAAAAAGAAACCATATTAATAAAATATGATGTTATGAGACTGCCTAGTTGCTTTCAAACAGAAATATCTGCGACTGGGATTTTTGGTGTGATTCAAATGTCAATTCGTTTTTTGTATTTTTACAACACGGCTATGCCTTGGACTTCAGTACATCTCCAAACTCATAAGGATTAATACCCTCCCTTTATTTCCGAATAGTGAACAATATATTTAAAATTTTTCCAAGATTAATTACCTATTGGTTTTAAAATTTTTTTTTTTTGAAATTTCGCGTTTTCGTTGTCCTTATTTCTAATTCGGTCACTACTTTCGGATCTACGAGAACATGAATAAATCTGCGCGTAAGTTGAAATACAACAATAGCTTCAGCAGAAGGATAACTTTGATCATATTCTCAGACAACAAGCCAGCTGTGCTGAAGATCTCACGAAAATCAGCCACAAGAATCGGTTCATTACAAGTTCAAGGACCTTTTCCCAGGACTAAAAAGGCTCTATCATCAGTAAGTTGCAAACGGGAAAGGATCTTAAGAGCTCTAACAAGAATATTTTATATTTTCCCCAGACTCAAGCCTGTACAAGTCAAGGCATCTTAGGGACTCGAGGAATTCTTCGTAAAGATGCCAGCAAGTTCGAATCCTCGGTAAGCAAGAGGCTGGAAGGAAGCGCTGTTTAAGATGATTTACGAGAATATATATTTTTTCAGAATCGAAGCTCCATAACTCCCGTCCCTGTACAAATTCATGCACCTTCTAAGGATCAAGCTTCCGCAATCCCGAAGCCCCTACAAGTACCAGGACATAAAACAAGCGTTCCTGCATCGTTGGTGAGTAGTAATTGGATAAGGAAATAAGGCATATATTTAATACAGCCTATTGCGAACTGTGCAGGATCGACCCTCCACAAACTGCGACCGGTTTCGGACTCAAGAAGCTCTTCCTAAGGCCAGAGTACCCTTGTCTTCGGTGGGTATAAATCTAGAACGGAGTGTTTTTAAAAGACTTGTCTAAATTTTAACATACATTTATTAGGCTGGAGTATCCACAATTCTCCGCGCCTTACAGACCCGAGTTCCTGTTCCTAAGACCAAAATACCTGTACCTTCGGGGTATGGAAAGCCCGGTTCCTTACAGGCACAAGGATATATTCCACAGAGCTACATACCTGCATTTTCGGATAAAGCCTCCACAAGTCCCAGAACCGTACAAACACCACGATATCCAAAAAGCGTACCTATTCCATCGGTATGTTAATTTCAGAAATGGAACCAAGTTTATATTATTTACTCCATAGGAACGACCCTCCACAACTCCCGGCCCCTTACAGGCTCGTGGACCCGTTCCTAAGACCAAAATACCTATTCGAAGTAGTACTTCCACAAGTCCCGGCCCAGTGCAGCCACCAGTAATTAAGCCTACCAAACCAATAACCACGGTGAGTGTAATCAAATAATACGAGATTCTTATAATAATTTACGAGATTATAATCTATGCATTTCCCAGGGTCGAGCCTTCGGAAGTACCTATTCCTTACAGACACCAGGAGAAAAGTCTTCCGAACCACTGTCCTCGGTAAGCAAAAATGGGCAGAGTGCTTCCAGATATCCCGGTCTCGTACAGGCGCAAGGAGCTTTTCTCGCTGTGAGTATCAATCGGAGTTGGAGTGTTTACTTCATTTTATTGTATATTCCCCAGACTCGAACACCTACAAGTCCGTGCAGGCAATCCGTGTCCTCGGCGGTTAGGAATCGCGGAAGTTTGTCCGCAAGTCCTAGTTACATACGAATACCAAAGACCAAAGAAATTGTACATCCGGTGGGTAGCAATGTAGTGTTTTTAAGAGTATTTACGATATTTTATTATGTACTCTGCAGGATCCACCCTCCGCAGGTCCCAACCGCTTACAGACACTAGGATCAAAAGCGACAAAGCCTGTCTCCTCGGTTACAAAGAGTGCTTTAAGTTCCGACACTTTACAGACTAAAGGACTCCTTCCGAAATCTAACAAAATCACATCCACTGTGAGCAAGTTTAGCGGAAGCCCTTCCTCAAGCGTTGGATCTGCCTCTATAGGACTAGAGCCACCCGAACATTTATCCTGGGTGAGTAGGAGTCGAAAAAGGAGTGCTTTCTTGGATGACTTACTAGACTCGACTTTATATTCCTAAGAAGCGAGCTCCCGCAAGCTCCGTTCCTGCGAAGACACCAGAACCTAAGCCGATGGAATCTGTAGCCTCGGCAAATAAGAACCAGGACTTAGCCTCCAGAAGGAGGCACAGTACGGCCACAGCGGATTCAAAGCAGAGTTTAAAAAAGTCACCATCTTCGAGCCCGGACCGTAATTCCCAGCTGACGCCCAGAGGTAAATGGCCCACTCAAATAGTTTGTCTCGACTGCTAAATAATATCTCCTTTATTTTATTGCAACTATAGCCCTTCAAACTCACTTGTCCAGTGAGCTTAACAGACGTAATCACTCTATAGCCGAACTGGAGATAAAACTGGTGCAGAACCAGAATTTGATCTCCGAGCAGGCACTTCGTCTGGCGGAGAGTAAAGCCGTCCAGAGAGCCAAAGACGTGGCCTTGGAACAACTGAAATCAGAGCTTTTGGCAGCCAAGGATGAGTAAGTATAAAAGGGATTATAAAACTGATACTTTGATTCTTGTACTTTGAGCTATGATCAAAATTTCCATTATATCCACTTTCCCAAAGTTTCTTTAATATTTTCTACTCTTCGCAGATATGACCGCATGCATTTGCGCTTGGAGGAGGCAGATCGTGGCCTGGAGCAGGCCACCTGTAAGGTGAACAAGTATTTAGAGCGGAGCACTTCAATGGAGGATGAGCTTAAGGGGGCCCGTGATAGGATCGTTAACCTGCAAAGGCAGCTAAAGGATGCCGACATAAAAGCTGAGATTAATTGCCAAACTAAAGATCAGCTGCGTCAAGATGTGGAGAGGATGCAGGAGCAGCTGGCACTGGATTCCAAGAGAATTCAAATTCTGCAACAGAGCGAAAATGACCTAAGGGGAGACTTGGAGAACAGGGACAGGCTAATTACCCAGGTTGATCGCCGATTGATCGCATTGATAGGTCTGCCTGGACTTATCCTGCTCCTCCTGCTCCGCAGATAAACCACGAGCTTGCCACCAGAGACGAAGAATTTCGAAACCTTTTCGAAACCCTCAAGAACAAGCACACGCAACTGAGGAGCCAGGAGCTGAGCATGAAGCGGCTGGAAGAGCGGTATGAAAGGGGTTCCATAAACCGTTCCAAGCTAGAGGAGCGGAATGCCGCCTTGCTGAAAAAGATTGAGGGACTCAAAAATGATTTGTGAGTAATTTGAACGCCTCCTGAATATATTAGAAATTTAATACATGTTTTATAGGCGTTACTATTCCCAAATGATTATTGCCAATGATGGCAAACCCTTTTTCGAACAGGTTCCACCTGGCATTAATCCGGACATTGCCGACGGGCTTGTTGCGAGGCCAGAGGAAGGGTCGCAGCACAAGCGAAAGGCAAAACGCAGGGAAAAGTAGACTAGTATTTCCGAAAGTCCATTTCTGGTATTTAAATATGTATATAAAAATTGTTTATATTTATAATTTAACAGGAAATACAAAAGCTCCGTAGCCAAGATCTTGTGAAATTTACATTAATAGTTGGCTATTACCGACTCATAGGTTGTTTACCAGCTCTGATGACTGCACTTGTCTTGAGTCGGGAATTCCCCTTTTACTTATTCTTACAGTAATAATGATATTGATAATGGTTTTGTGTGTATCAATGATATAAATATATACATGTACAGTATATACAACCCCAAATCAAATATACAAGCCTTTTATAAAAAAATATATTTTAAATTAAACCCTAATAAAAACTTATAGTGATATAAATTAGAAAATCACCATAAATTATAACCCTTTCATTTTCTATCGCCTGCTTTCTAGATTAAAGATTTTTAGTGGATTATCAGTGTTTTTTGTTTTATAATAATAAGAAATATAAATCTTAGACAAGTCATAATCTAGCTCACCATATTTGTATAAAAACAGAACGTGTATTTTGTAGTGTAGTGTAATTTTCTTTATTTTCAGAGATTAGATTAACATTTTATAGATTACTATTGGCAAGGGGCTGCGTTGAGGCAACCTTGAACCTAGCTCCCTTGGCTTTCCCCCTTCTCAAACGAAATTAGCCTGCATTTACCTCCGGAAGTTGCTAAAACTGCTCGGCAACAGATTGAAGATGGAAGTGCACAGCACGGGATCCTCGCTCTGCAGCGGTTCCTCGGCTGCGCCGGCACCAATTCTCGCATCAATGGCCTGGGCAATGTATATAGGTATATCGTCGGTGGCAAACTCCCGAATAAACTGGCGGCACACGCCGCAGGGAGTGGTAAAGACATCCGGCTCATAGGCCAGGACAGCGCCAACGGAAAACTGAGTGACTCCCTCGCTCACGGCTTTCGCCACAGCCGTTCGCTCGGCACAGGAGCAGGGAGTAAAGGCGGCGTTCTCCACATTGCAGCCGGTGAAGATCTGTCCGGTGACCTTGGCCCGGAAAGCAGCGCCCACTTTGAAGTTACTATACGGGACATAGGCATTCTGCCGCACAGCAAAGGCGGCCCTTAATAGTTCCTGGACAGAAGGATCTGAAAGCCACAAAAGGAACAATATACGTTACTAAAATAATTTCTTGCCAAGATCAAGTTCATTGGAGAGCAGGAAACATACCCAGACTGCCGTAGGTGACTACCTCTTCCGGCTTCTCCGGGCGGGCAAAGTTTTTCGTGAGATGCGACATTATTATTTAATATTTTTAGCCAGTTGCGGAGGAGGAGGAGACAAAGGCACGCCTTGTTTTTCTTAAAATTTGTTATATTTTTAGGCGAGGCGAGTGCGCGCGACTGGGTGCTTACTCTGTGCGGGTCCGCTGGCAAATGGACGGTTTGTAGTGCCGCCGACTCGGGAAGTTGGCTAATAACTAGCCCCCGCCCCCCTCCCCGTGGTGTGACACAAATAAACATTTGGCCAACACACGCAAAGATACAGAGAGCGGTAGCGAGAGCGAGCTGCTGATAAGGAGCCGACGTCGGAGCGCAACGATCACCAATGAAAACACACACAAACAGATGCGATTGCCTCGAATAGCTATTGAACAACAAACAACAACGACGACGTCGGGGTGGTTTTTACGCTAAATAACAAAACATTAAATTTATGTATATATTGCACATGGTTTGCAGCTGCCCGATCCGTCTCCTTTCCCGCTATTTGCCGTTCGAGAAGCTGAAGCCGTTGGGCAGTAGTTGGAGCACGCTGGTGCAGAGCACCCTCAAGGGCAGATTGCTTGGCTTAGCGGCATACAGGGGAATGTCCTTGCCGTTGACAAATTCGGAGAGAAACTGCCGGCAAACGCCGCAGGGCGTGGTGAATCCATTGTCCTGCTGGGCCACCACTGCACAAGCCACAAAGTCGCGTTTGCCTTCGCTGGAAATTAAAAATATTAATGATATAAGGATAGTTTGTAGGAATGTCGCAAATGTTCAACTTTTTGTAAGCTATATATTCATGCAACAATTTTATCTATATAGTTAAGACTGAAATCCTTTTATTTCCTTTTAAAACTTAGGAAATCGTCTGATCTTACTGATATTTTATAAAAATCTATAATCAGTAATAATATTTACTTAAGAAGGCCTATGACCCTGCCGATAAGCACATGTGTCAACTTGGGGTTGACCCACTGACCTACCTGATAGCCTTAACTGCGGCGGTGCGCTCTGCACAAATGGTGGTGGCATAAGCGCCGTTTTCTATGTTGCAACCAGAGAAAATAGTGCCATCGCTGGTCCTCAGGGCAGCACCCACAGCAAAGTTGCTATATGGACAATAAGCCAGCTTCCTGGCTTCAGTGGCTGCGTGGATGAGCTCCTGGATTGAGGGATCTGTTTCGATTGATTGTAGAGAGATTAGGGAGCATACTTAATTGCGCACCATCTGTTACCCAAGCTGTCGAACTCCCGCACATTGGGCTCGTCTCTTGCCCCATTGATAAACACCTGTGCCATTGCCACAATCAGTTAATAATTGTTTATGAATATTAAGCAATAAACATCGCCATCAGCTAAACAAAAACAAACAGTTCAGTGAGACCAACTGGCGTTTCTGAAAGTACACCAAATTACATTTAAACAGTTACTTTAAAAGTTAAAAATACAAATTAAACATTAGCGAAATAGAAAAAGCAAGATATACTGCGCAATACTTACTATTTACCTTCATTTTATTACGATAATAATCGAAAAAAAGCCTTGTTTGCCAAACGCCTGAATCAAGGCAACGTTTTCCAGCACTGTTATTATCTTACAAAAAATATAACATCCAGGTGTGCGTAATTTGTTTACAACAATACTTTCGCAGCGTCTCTGTTTTTTCCGCTTATCAAAGTGTATTCCAGGCCGCAATCGGAAAAGTTAGCGACCGATTTTGAGGGGTTTACGACCCGGATAGAGCCAATTAGTGAGTGACTGTTTGTGGTTTCCCACAACGCGCATGACTTCCCCTTGTTCAGTGTAATAATAATGACAACGAACCCAAGTCACCAGAGCCAGGAGGACGTGCAGATCACCATGGGCGGATCGGGAGCAGGATCCGGAAATGCCGGTGTCCCGGAGAGGCTGCCGCCTATCAACCAAGCAGAGCAGCGTTTTCCCTACTGCATCGTCTGGACGCCCATACCCGTGCTCACCTGGCTTCTGCCCATGATTGGTCACATGGGCATCTGCACCTCAGCCGGCGTGATCCGGGACTTTGCTGGCGCCTACTTCGTCTCGGAGGACAACATGGCCTTCGGGCGGCCCACCCGTTACCTCCGATTGCAGCCCAAAATGGTGGAGGGCGGCAGCATTGCCTGGGACGAAGCGGTTTCGAAGGCGTCGGTGCTGTACGGCACCCGAATGCACAACATCTTTTGCGACAACTGCCACTCACATGTGGCGACAGCACTAATCAATATGCGGTACAAAAGTAGCACCAGCTGGAACATGCTAATCCTGAGCATGTGGATCTTCTTCTGCGGACGCTACGTTGGCTTTGGAGGCGTCCTTAAGACCTGGCTCCCTTTTGTCATTCTCTTGACCTTGTCCATTCTGTTGGCCGTCTACTTCTAAAGGATAAACATACAAAATACTTATTGTAGTTCTATTGTTTTTTTAAGTATGTGCAATAAAATGTATTTATAGTAATCATGGAGTTAATTAACTAATTTGTTTCTTGAAGTAACATTTATTCACTGGGTGGTGCTAGCCCACTTAAATGCTTGTTAACATGGTGTAGGTCTTAACTCTATTGCCTTAAAAATCTAGCTCTCCACTGCGCGCGTTATTTCGTCGGCCATTTCAAGGAGCTTCTTCCACTGCTGTATGGAGAGCGAGATGCCCTTCTTGCCGGGAAGAGTTTCACCGTTCTTCTCATAGTGCTCGCGAATGTCCACCATCTTGCGGCCACGGAACTCGTTGATGCGTACCTGACGCAGTTTTTCCAGAACCCAGGGCCCGTCTTTGCCAGAGCCGCCTGAAGTACCCTTCTTGGCGCCCTCCGCAGCCGGTGTCTCTTTGGCTTTCTTACTTGCCGGTGGATTGCGCTTTAATAGGTAGTTTATTAAAGCAAAAAAAAGTTGAAAGGCTGTTTTGCGTTTACTTACGTCTTCGGGACCGCTGTCGCTCTCCGAAGAGGAGGACTGTTGCTTCTTAATCTTTGGCATGATTCGGTTTTTTACTTTTAATAAATGCAGAAAAAGTAGAAAATTCGCGCTTGCTAGTTGGTTAGTGTTACCGCCTTCGATTTTTACCCAAGTGTTGAGAAGCAAGTGAAGCTGAACAAATTTGCTCGATAGTTTTAGTTTTTTTCCAGTTTTACAAAATGCGATACTTTACAATTGAGTTTTTCCATCTATCGATAACTATCGGTCACGAAACTTCTGCACACTGGCTTCACCGGCGTCACTCGGGAAGGCGCATTTATTAATTCGTACTTTTCATTTAAGATAAAGTTTTCTCGGCGGCAGCGCAGAACTGTCCAGATATAGTGAAAACCGATTTCTAGACATAAATATATATCTTACTTTAATAGTGGTAAGTGTGCGCATACTGGTAGTTATAACCTGCGTCGACTAACATCGTTTTTTTTTTCGCATATCTTGTGCTTGTGTGCGTGCGGCGTCGGCTGTGCAAATTTTTTTTTTTCGATAAAATAAGCGCGTTCTCTATTGAAATACAAGAAATGGGCAAGAAGTCGGACAATCCCGAAGTCACTAGCAACGCCTCCGATGAGGAGGAAGAGGCAGAGTACGCCGTAGAGAAGATCATCGATCGGCGTGTCCGAAAGGGGAAAGTAAGTGTTCCGCGCCAGAATTCGCAGACTGCGTCGCTTCATCTTCGTTTTTGCCCGTAGGTCGAATATTATCTCAAGTGGAAGGGTTATGCTGACACCGAGAATACCTGGGAGCCAGAGAGCAACCTGGACTGTCAGGACCTGATCCAGCAGTACGAGCTCAGTCGAAAGGACGAGGTAAGTGCCTCTTTGGGAACAGTACAGTTGTGCTTGAGTTGTTGCTCATTACATCTCTTTCCCTCTCATCCGATGCTCGGCAGGCGGAGAAGGCGGCTACTTCTAAGAAGGAACGTCCAAGCAGCAGCACCAAGGCCAAGGACACATCGGCGCGATCCAGCACCGCTTCCACGTCCTCAAGCAGCAAGCGAAAGTCCGAAGAACCAGGTAAGCAGATTTGCATTCTTGAGGGAAGCGTTCGAGAACAAAGAACTGGAAAATGTTAACTAGCTTGGCAGGGCAATAAAAGACTCTAAAAGTACACTTTCTCAGGCTTGGAAAATCAACTTTGCGCGCCAAATGATTCAAAATATATTAGTGTAAAGATTTTCCGTGAAGGGTCGAAGCACAATAGAAAGGTTATTGAGAACCAGGTAGACAGCCAGCCCCTTAAGTGAATGAGGGTCTAGCCGTTGATAATTTAGGGAATCGGACTTAAATGTTCTCTACTTACAAAACCGTACATAAAAAAGACTACCCCAAATAAGGACGTATTTGTCAGAGCTAAGAAATCCGGAAACTATCTTAAACATTATGTTAAGGTTAAGTTAGCATATCGAAAAATTGACACCAATGACATAAAAAGTACAGTTAACCCCCAAAAAGATTTATCATTTGACATTTGACAGCAATTCCATTGTATTGTATTTGTCTTTTTTAAAAAAATTCGTCTGATTACATTAAACCGAATAGTTGCGTATCGCCCATATCTCGGAGCAAACGTTATTTATATATTGTAAAGAAAAAAAGATCTACAATTGTTATAGGTTCGAAACAAACTCATTTAAGTTTCCCTCGATTAATTGAAAATATTCCTTCTGTCCTCAGCACCCGCTAGTAGTAAAGCTAAGCGCACCATGGAGACGGACCAGGATAGTGGCGACTCCTTGCCGTCCGGCGGAACCGGCTTTGATCGTGGCCTTGAGGCCGAAAAGATTCTCGGGGCTTCCGACAACAACGGGCGGCTTACGTTCTTGATTCAATTCAAGGGCGTGGACCAGGCGGAAATGGTGCCCTCGAATGTGGCCAATGTTAAGATCCCCCAAATGGTGATTCACTTCTACGAAGAACGCCTGTCGTGGTACTCAGACAATGAGGACTAGGACCAGCGCACACCCAAATCTCGGAACATAGAGTTTATAGATCAAGAGAAGCGTCACTCGAGTAGATTAACCCATTACCCCGATCAATCCGATCACAGCACATGAAGTGCAAAACACTTTCTTTTTTATTAATTCCCATCTTCATGTTGTTTTTATCAAATTGTAACTTTCAATGATTAAAACCAACGTATAATATTCAGATGTTTATCCTTTGTAAATTGGTGGAAATGGAATTGTCCTTGGATGACAAATGTGGCTTATGGCGAACATATGCGTTGTGGGTAATTTTATTTCAAATTTTTTTACCTAAGTTCTTTAATTTTCTGTATAAGACCTTTAACACATGTTTACTTTTCTGATATATCGAGACTGGAGCTCGTAAGGATGCTTATCATTTTACTAACAGCTCGTCTTGTACCCTTTAGCTACGGGAACAATAAAAGAAATTGCAGTTGAGAGAAAGATTAGTGAAAAAACACTAAATTTTAAGTAATAATTACTATGATATTTTATTGAAATAAAACCAGACAAAAAGGTTAATCTTAAAATAACTTTAACTGAAATTATTAATGTCCTAAGCATTTAGCAGCTTATTGGCGACATTGCACTCTGAGTTCTCCAGGACATTGCCGCAGCAGGACCAGTGCCGCCGACCCGGATGGCCGGGATGGCCATGCCCACAGCCACTGTAGCCCGGCATGCGACCCTCGCACGAGCACTTGATACTTCGGCTGCCCTTGCCCGAGCAGAAGGAGCAACAGTGGTAAATCCCAGAGTGCGGACGCACTTGTCGCGCCTGAAAGGTGAAGGGGCTGCCCTTGATGGGACGCTCATTAATCGTGATTGTCAAAATCAGAGAGCCCTGGGCGTCCGGCGTAAAGGAAATATTGTAGGTGCCATCACGGTTGTCCGAAACTTCGACGGGCAGGAACTTTGAGTTGGAATCTTTATACTTAATCATGCAATTAATCTCCAAGCCTCCATGGCAGAGGGAGACACCATCGGCGTCCCTGGAGTGCAAAAGGAGATCTGCCTTCTTGTGGAGGCGCAGCTGAGAAAAGCCCTCCCATTGCAGGGTGCACAGACCGGGTTCAACCACCTGCATGGTAATAATGCCATACAAGGGAATATCCCGTTGATCCTTGGTCGAAGGAGCTCGGATTTTGGGAAGGAAATGGAGTGAATCGGAGATCTGGAAGAAGAAGTATTGGAGTGTTATAGAAGCACCTAAGATTAGAAAGTATTTCTCAAACCTTGGGGTCCACTGGCGGCTTGAACTGCTGGCAGAACTCCAAGCGCCTAAGCAGGATGCCCACAAAACTGAGGATCTCGACGTCAGCGCCAATCTCGCACAGCTCTTGACTAAAGCGCACTGCATCCATCGCCTGCTGCGTGCGTTTCTCTAAAGGAAGGTTTCAAAAGTTTACTAAAGACTTGATTCAAGCCGCAAACTCACCCAGATCCAACTGCTGCTTGAGTACAACCTCCACCTTCGACTCCCTGGCCCTGCTGATCTGCTGTAGCAATGTCCTCCTATGCACTTCCAAGGCCTCCATGTAGCTGTGCATGTACCTCTCTACCTGGCTCTGTATATCATCGCATCTGGCATTGATTCCTCGCGCGATCTCGTTTAATCTCTCTATGGAATGCTCTGCATATTGGCAGAGAGGACGCGTCTGATCTGTGGCTTCTCTTAGCTGCTTTCCTTGGTGAACAATGGCGCGCGATATGGTCTCATGCCGATGGCCCTTATGGAGCAACACCAGGCAATCCGTGCAGGCCAACTGCCTGCAGAGAGTGCAAAAGGCCTTTAGCTCGAAGTTCGTATGAATGCCGCAGCGCAGGACCAGTTTGCTGCTATCCCCAAGGCCCAGTTGCTGCTGCTTCTGCTTTCGGGCTCGTCTCAATTCGAGGATGCTGCGCATCCGGTGATTGGCGGTGCTGCGTTGCCGTTCGTGCGCCTCCTTGCACGGTGTGCAAAGGTTGAGGGTGCAACTTATGCAGTGATACGTGGCCTAAATAAGGACGGGGTTCTAATTATTCTGGATTTATTCTATACAGAGGAGGACCTACACTGATCTCCTCAGTGCAGAGGGAGCACCAGACTCTCGCAATCACATCCTCTCCGGCTTGCAAGCGCAGCAACTCGATCCTTCTAACCAACAGATAATTCTGAGGCAACTGGCGCACTCCGCCTAAGGGAAGATCCGTGGGATAGTTGCAGTTGTGGCAGCGAATGCAGCGGCTGGTCACTTCGCTCACAAAGCTGCCCGTCAATCGAGTGCCAAAGGAGCTCGTCGTTGAGCGCTTGCCCTCGCTCTTGGACTGAAAGAAAAATAATCTTAGAAGCTGCTTTCTTGGTGAGTTCAAAGTCTTACCCGAATCACCAGACGGTCCATCGATTTCTTTCTTCTCAGGCTTAAGCTAGCGCCTCGCTGCCTAGCTGGAGAGACCGTCGCCGTAAGCTCCAGACTGGAGCCACCTCCCATCTCCGACCGCAAGCTGTAGCTGGAGGGATCCTCGCTGCGAGCCTGGTCCATGGGATCCCACATTGACTCCTCCTTGAAGTTTTCGCTGACCAGACACTGGAGGCAAAAGGAGTGCAGGCAGTGCAGGGTCCTTGGATCGGTGTAAACATCCAAACAGATGCCGCACTTGAGGTCGTCCGTAAAGGTCACCGTGCTCTCCGGCGGCGTACTCGGTCTCAAGGTGATGCTGGGCGAGGGCGAAGGTGCCGGCGAGGGGATCCCTCCAGGCGATGGACTCCTGACCAGTGGCGATGGTGCATCAAAGATCTCTGGCCTTGGCGAAGCGTTCAAGAGGAGTCGCGGGAGCATTTCCAACTTGGGTTGTACTGGATCCGGGGTTGGAGGGGAAATCCTTAGCTCCGGTGAGGCCTTCAGGCTTAGCAGCCGCTTCGGATGCAGTTGCTGCTGTTCCTTAGGCTTGATGGGCTGTGCCACGGTCGCATTGCTGTCCTGACTGCTGCTGCTGCTCTGCACGGACACGGACGAGGCGGCACTAAGAATGTTATCCAACAAGGACTCCGGAGACGTGGAACTACCTCCACCAGCCATGCTGCTGCTGGGTTCGCTGCCACTACCGCTGTCCTGCGTCTGTCCAAGCGGGTCCTCGCTAGTGGGCAGCCCTGTCGAGATGCCAGCTTGTCCCAAGGTCCGGGAGCGTCGTATAGAATGGGTAAGTCCCAAGACTGGCAGCTTAGGAATGATGGCTGGTGGAGCTACCTCTGCTTCCGCTACCTCCCCCTTGGGCGCAATGGTAAATGTGAAGAGTTGCGGGGCTGACTTGCGACGCACGGCATCCACCGGCGAGGCTGAAGCTAGTAGACTCTTTTGTGGAGCTTGCGTGGTCTTCCGCAGCATGATCTTGGCCGAGCTCAGCTTCAACTTGAGCTTGCTCTGGCCGCCCAAGGGAGGTGGAGAAGGAAGCGGCGGAGGTGCTATCACCTCCACATCCCCCTGGATGCGCTCATAGTCGATGGGCTGACTCTTGTTCTGGCTGACGGTGCTCGTCTTTCGCTTGAATGCTATCCTGGAGGGGCTGGCCTTGTTGCTCATTGTGTTGCCAGCTTATGCAACAATCTCGTCCAGCTCGGGACTTGGAACTGAACGGACCACGAGCTCCCTCGCGTTGCAATTGGCACTGCAACTAAGACTGGGTCTCGGACTCGCTGGTTGTCTCTAATCCAATTAGATTCCACAAATGGCGGTGAGAAGTGGTAAAAGTCTGACACTGACAATTGTGCAATTATCTGTTGTGGTTGCTTATTCTAAATAGTAGCTATTGATTGCCTCTCTTACCATTCATTCGTCGGAATGATAAACGAATGACAGTAAAAGCCATTTCTGTGGATTTTTTCAGATCCCCTTTATTGAACTTTATCGTAAATTAATATATTTACATTCTGTTCCAAAACCAATTACGATTTAAGCTCCCCCTGGGCTGTGTTCTGGTACTGCTCATCTTTGATATTCCCAAGGATTGCGATCCTCTTCTCTCGCATGGATCCTCTTTGAATTGTAGTTTTCCACTGCTTTGGAATTACTTAAATTACAGAAGCATCGTTATTGTGCTTAGTAAACTAATAAATGTCCGATCTTTCATTTGGACTTGAGCAAAATAATAATATATGAAATTTGTTAAATATTTATTTTTTTCGAATTAATACCAAAAATGCCTAAGGCACCGGTCCAGAGGTAAATGCCAAAAACCTTACACTATTAAATTTCCTTGAAAAATTTACAAATAAATAAATAACCAGTTAAGCTTTTGACTAGCAATATTTAAATCCTATAGACAGCTTTCCTGTATTTATGGCTAGACTAGCCTTAAACTTGGTAAACTTTAAAAGCTAAACTTTTCCACAAATGCTAATTCTGTTTGTTAAATATTCTTGTTTTCTCAGACCTGCCAGAAGTTGATATAAATTGCTAATATTATTTGAAACTTTTATTACCTTTCATATCGTTGCTTCAGAAATATTATTGATGCCCAAGCCGGTTCTGATTTTTTCTCACTCAAATATAATTGTGTATATTTTGTTTATAATATTTTTCCCCTGTGCATCTCTTTGGTTAATTTCCGTTTCTCTCGCTTTCCGTTACCCGATCGAACGATTGACATAATCCAACGAAGATTACAACAACCATGGGAAGCTCTCTCTCTCTCTCTGCCGCCTCTACCTTTTTCCCACTCTCTGCTTGCCTCTCTTCAACTTTCACACTATTACATGCTTACTCTCTCTTACGCTCTCCTCCCACCGGCAAAAGAAATGGGTGGGTTAGGGAGGTTTTCATACCCCGTAGTCGTAAGATGGGAGGTAATGATGGGGTTGGAGAGGAGTTATTTAAAAATGAAACAAAAAGATAGAAAATAAATTGTATTAAAAGTAGATTCCCCCTGTGAAAGAAGTACTTTAAAGTTTAAACTACTTTTGCTAAATTCGGTAATATTTTACTTACTAAAAGGGTATCTGTTGGTCGACACATGACTACAATCGAGCAGCTGGTGCTGGCCCAGTGCCTGGTATATTTGCGGCTTGCTCACACTCATAAGTTGCAGTTCGGGAGAATCGGTCGTGTTGTTGGCTCGGTTCGGACGTGAAATACTTGAAAGAATCGAATCGCCGCACAGAATACGCCGACAAAACTTTCCTTTCACTCTCGCTTTCCCAGCTCCGCGATTACCATTTTCGAGTTTTGGTTTTTGTTTTGTTTTTGATTACAAGAGTGTCGTGCTTTAAGAGAAACCATTAAAAAAATAATCTCAATATTGAACAAAGTTCCCACAATACATAACGTTTAGACAATATTTGTTGTTGTTGCTTTGCTGTTGCTTGCTGTTTATCGTGCTTTGCTTTCGTCGCTATATTCGTAAGGGACGCACATTTTCCGATTTGCTTTGCTTTGCCGCTGCTCCAGTTCTGGAAGCCACCCCCTCCTCCGGTCTTTGGTAAAACTGAATCGGTGAGTAGGTATTCGCACCTTTCGCCGGTACTAGAATATGCAAAGCTATACGTTTAGGCACTGAGCAGGGGGAGACGAGGGGGAAGCGGCATCTGAGTTACAAAGTCCAAGTCCAGGGCGATAATGCCTCTCGAGATATTGCGAAAAAAGTTTAAAGTCCCAACCTAGACGCCGTGCTGAGATTGGATCGGATGGATCCTCTCCTCACCTGGAGTTCCTAAATAAATTAATGCAATGTTGTGATGATTTTGACTTTAAAAGCCTTTTTAGACTAAAGAATCTCTTTGGATTGTTTTTAAATCTCCCACTTCAAGAGGATTTTAAAAAGCTATTATGACATGTAACCCACTATTACGCTTATATATAAATAAAAATACTAATCTCGTCAAGTTATGCAAAGATTTAAGTTGATGAATATTGGGCTGACATTTGCTGATAAGACCTGACAATTCCCATGACTCCGCAGGGAGTCTTTAGCTAAGGCTAAAGTCTCTCCACCTGCTCCGATTAAACCCCAACTATTTTGATAGGGGAATGACCCAAACATGTGAATGGAGCTGATATAGAATATTTTATTTTGGGTTAATATAGAAGAAAACGACTTGAGATAATTGCTAATGGCATCGTGATAAGCATTACTCTTGAAACAGTCTGATCTCATTTTAGGGTTATTACTCACTGGAGATAGCCTACAGCAATTACCATTATATCCTCATAATCCCCAAGACGCCGTTTCAAGCTCATTTCGCGCACTTGTCCACACAGATGGATCCAAGATTGGAAATCTCAGTACCGGTTGTAATATGTCCCGTTGCCCATAAAAATAACATTTCTTAACTAACTTTACGGCGCACAGTAATAAAGATATTTCAAGTAAATAGGGGCATAAATTTTACCCCTTTGAAGGGATGCCAAAAAACCCAAGGTTTTAAATATTTTAATTATTAAAATTTTAATTAATTTATTCCCATCCAGATGGAGACGACATCCCCAACGGAAAGCTACCGTTTCAGTAGCATCGACTACATAGTCTTCCTGGGCATGGTCGTATTATCCACCGGTACCGGTATCTATTTCGGATGCATCAAGTGAGTCGCCCTTCAAACCTTGATCCCGTCCCGATGCCATGCCAACTGATTTGCGTTAATTATAGGAAGAGCAAGAAGAAGCTAGAGGAGACGGAACCCACTTTACCCACCACCAACGGTACGCCACAGAGGCGGAAGCATGATTTCGGATCGGAGAAGATGAGCGAGTATCTGCTGGGATCACGCAATCTGAAAGTTTTCCCAGTCGCTATGAGCCTGATAGCCAGGTGGGTTTTGCATTGCAATATAACTCCCCACAAAAAACGGCCTTCTGTAAACACTAACTATCTCCCCAGCTATATATCGGGCGTCACGATACTGGGCACCACCTCGGAAATCTACAATTATGGCACCCAATATTGGTTTATAGCCATAGCAATATTGCTCCAAGGAATTGCGGTCTCCTATGTCTATATACCCGTGTTCGCGGCTCTTCAAGTGGGCTCTTCGTATGAGGTAGGACTACTTGAAAGCGATTTGATTTCTTTACGACCCTAATTAGTTTAGGGCTTTATTCTCTTAATACAGTATCTAAAATAAGGTATTCAAGGGGAGAGAAATTATTAGGTAACTGTAAATTTTACGCGAAAGTCTATCTATATATTAAATATTTTATTGTTGTGTATTGTTGTACATAAATATGTACGATAAATAGATATTCTAGTTTTCTGGATCAACGTTAATTGCAATCTTATTTATAATTAAAATTTCCATTATTAAAATTCTCAATGCTTTCAATGTTGTATTGAGTTTTGATAACACTGATATACTACACTCTTGAATATGTATATTTCCTGCCCCTTTCACTGCGTTCTCCTTCTTTCCCCATTTGCCAATCAATGGAATCAAACGGAAAGCGTAGTGAACATTTTAATTAACTGAGAACCGGCGGAGACCCCTTCCTCAAGTGGAATTTGTTGGACTTTGGTCTCGCCCACTTGTTGCGACATGGAACCGATATGATTAATTACAAAGTATTTCGGTTCGGTTGCCACTTGACAAATGGGTTAGGGAAAATTGGTTGTCAAGAAACTGTTATTGCCAAGTCAATACTGCTGTTTTGAATCCTAATCTTATTTATTTTTCAGTACCTGGAGATGCGATTTCACTCTGTAATAAGAAGCATAGCATCGTTTATGTTTATCCTGGATGAGGTGAGATTCTTTTAACTTAAAGGTAAAAATATTGCTGATCCTTGGCTTGATTTCAGATCCTATTTCTTCCCTTCATCGTCTATGTGCCAGCTATAGCTCTCAATCAGGGTAAGGTTTTGTATATTTGGAATTCTGCTTATTTTATTTGAATTTTTCGCTTATCTTGACCTAATCTTTCAGTTTCAGGCATTAATCTTCATGTGATTGCAGTGGTGATTGTGGTCGTTTGTGTTTTTTACACCTTTGTGGTAGGTTTCACATACGTTTTAGCTTGATCATTAATCACGTCTATTTGCATCTTTTCCAGGGAGGTATTAAGGCTGTTGTCCATACGGATGCCTGGCAAACGATGGTCATGTTCCTATCGGTTATGGCCGTGGCTGTCTTGGCCACCTATTATGCCAACGGCCTAAGCGTCCTGTTCGATGATGCGGCCAAAGGTGGACGGTTGATTTTTAACAATACAAATCCTTCGCCTTATGTTCGTCACACCGTTTGGAGTGTTCTCATCGGTGGCTTCTCCTATTGGACCTCGTTTAATGCTGTGAATCAGACCATGGTGCAGCGGTATATGTCATTGCCCTCGCTGAAGAAGGCTCGTGCTTCTATGGCTATATTTACTATTGGCGTGACGGCCTTTGTTTCCGTTTGTTGTTATGTGGGGCTGCTGATCTTTGAGATGTACAAGGACTGCGATCCTCTCAGCGCCGGAATGATTACGGTGAGTAATTTAGATATACTCTAATAATTCTGTTGCTTAACCGTCTTCCCCCTTCAGCATGACGATCAACTCCTGCCGCTGTTTGTGGTGCAGAGTGTGGGTCACATTTACGGAATGCCCGGCTTGTTTATTGCTGGAATATTCGGAGCTGCCTTGAGCTCACTTTCCGTGGTGCTGAACTCAACGTCCCTAGTCATTCTGGAGGATATCGTTCGGGGCTGCTTCAAGATGCAACCCAGTGAGAGGGCATCTACCATTCTGGTCAAATCCACTGTTATTGTGCTTGGCCTAGTAGCCCTATCCCTGGTCTTCGTCTTGGAGCAACTGAGCGGAATCTTGAGCATTTGCACTTCAATGACAGCCATCGCAGCTGGAACCACTTTTGGCCTGTTTACTCTGGGAATGCTCGTTCCCTGGGCCAATACCGTGGGCACTGCTGTGGGTGGCATTGCTAGTGCCTTGCTCGCCGGCTGGATATCCTTCGGCACGCAGTTCACCATTGCTGCTGGGGAATTGAACTCTCAGAAGCTGCCCGTATCCGTGGAGGGATGTGTGGGCAATGTCACGCTCCCCGAGAATATGTGGGTGGACGAGGAGCAGGTGTTTCCGTTGTATCGCCTGTCTTACCACTGGATAAATCCCATTGGTGTAGCCACGGTAATTGTTGTGGGCGCGTTGGTTTCTCTGGTTACCAAGCCCACGAATACTAAGACGCTTGATCCGGATCTGATATCGCCGGTGATTCATAGGTAAGTATTGTGTGGGGATACCTGTGATTTGGGAATGATTTAAGCTTTGTTTTTAGATTCCTTCCAAAGGAGTGCTTCGAGAGTCGCCATACCCATACGCAGGCGCACAAAAACCTCTTGTAATCTAAGGAACACTCTTACTTCCTGTGCCAAGCCAAAGGGAATTTAAGCTCCTATATAAATATTCCACAGAACCCCTACTTGTTGGTCTAGTTAGTAAATCTAGTTAAATATAAACGTAGCCTAGTCTGTAGCCTATTGAAACCGAAGTACAGGAACCTATGAATCTGTGTAGGGTAATTATTGTATTATAGCATTAGCTTTATTTAATGGTTCTGTTCTTATTCACGTTTTTATATCCACTTTCCAGCCTAAGTTGCAAGCATGATTCTTTGGCATTTGTTGTCGACAGCAGACTGTGTCTCATAACGTATTCCGTGTGACTTTTCAAGCATTTTGTCTGTGATAAATTCAATAAATGTATCGTACACGATGTCCCGGCATGCTCTATTGAAAGTATAAATAATTTTTAAGCAATAGCAAATCTGGAGTGATATGACAACTGCGTGGATCTGGAGTCTTTAATCTGGCTTTGTCAAGTGTCTAAACTATGCCCCATTCAGGCGTAAATCACAAAAGAGGATGCACTATGTATACTTTATCTTTTAAGGTTTCTACAACTAATTGTCCTTCCGAGGATCTGGTGCGACCTGGGCCTTTTTCCATATGCACTTTCGAAGCCGAAACGCAATGACAATAAGGCAGAGGATGCCAGCACTTAGGTAGCTATTAAAGACGAACTGCTGCGGCAGCATTTTGCACTTGGCAACCACGTAGTCGTCGGGGGTTATAGTAGCCTAACGAAATATGAAAGGATTAGTCTTGGATTACAGTTTACCTTCCGGTTTGTACCCACTAGCATGAAGCTGGGATTGACTTTGTTCCGCCAGCTGAAGGACGCCACCGTGTACTCATTGATGCCCAATCGATTCACACTGTGACAATAGTGATGCGAATGGCCCGCAAAGGCCAGTCTCGGGTTCAGCAGGTCACCCAGCATGTCCGTGGCATCCTTGGACAGAACGTGGAAGCGCTCGCGGAAGCCCTCTATATAGGGAGCATCATGCTCCTGGCACGCGGCATCCGAGACGCGGTATGTGGGAAAGTGCTGCAGCAGGATGGGCTGGCTATATGGATGCCGCCGCGTTCGGGCGCACTCCGCCTCCAGCGGGTACTTCATGCAGTGGAGAGTACGCGAGATGTTCTTCAGTTGATCCTCGGCCTGCGTACAGAACATACAGCCATCCGCTTCCATGGCCATCGAGTTGATCAGGACAAAGTGAATCTGCTTGATAGTATACAGGTTCACCAGCGAGTTGTTCAAATAGTTCTCGAATCGCACCATGAAGAAGGGATGCATTCTGGAAAATGATTGATACTATTAGGTTCGAATTCCTAATCTGAGATCTATATCAAGCGATATTTAACTTACTTATAGTGAAAGCCGACGTCGTGGTTACCCACAATGCTGATAAGCGGTATGCCCGGCGGCAGGTGAAACATCTTGAGGTACCGCCACACATACTCCTGGAACTGCTTATCGCTCACCATATCGCCCTCATCGAACAAATCGCCGAGGACAAAAACCACATCGGGCTGGAAGAGTCGCGACGCCGCCCGGAAAGCCCGCGTCATATGCCATTCCCGGTACAATTTGTCCAGCCAATGACCGCGATGCGGCCCCAGGAGATGTGGGTCTGCTATAATCATAGCGCGCAGCGGATCGTCCACGTACTTCTTCCGCTTAATCTCTGGCCATTTGCACTTTTGCAGAACCACAAAGTCAGCCACATATTCGCAGAAGATTAGGGCGCAGAGCACGATCACAAAGCAGGCGTACAGCCATCGCATTTTGATCTCGGTCAATATTTACACTATTAACTCCTATTTCATTGGAAAATCGGGTTAAGCGGGTTCATACGTTATTATTTTAGTTAATTGGTTTCAAGTTTCACGCATTTAAAAAGGAAATTGGTAGTAACATCTTCTTTCTCTACAGCACATGTTAATTTTGGGGGCATTTGCGAATAAGAACAAAATAATAAGTTTTTAATTTGTTTACTAGGCTAACGGTGTGACCACACCTTGAAAAATTGCCAAGAAGAATGAAGTATATACCAAAAAATACCAAAACCATTTAAAAGTTGATTGAAACAAATTTAATACGTATGACTCTACGTTCGTTTTTTAAAAAAGACAAAACCCTAAGTTTAAAAACAACTTAAATATGTAACAGTTGTAATGCTACAAAATAAAAACAGTATTCTAGAAATATGTTATTTATTTTAAAATAATATTACAAGCTTTAGCTACTTAAGCGGACAGTTTACTCTGGAATATTGTTGCTTGTGCATTGTATGCTCCCGAAAAGCTAGTTTAAAAGAGATCGTAGAAATAGTTTAGTCCCTGGCCCAGTTCCCAGATGGAAATCCCAGTGCCCAAATCTTGGGCCAGCTTAATGCGCTCGTTAATGGAGTACAAAGTGGGATAGAACACAATGTGCCGACCGTCTTCGTTTCTGAAAAGGATTACAGCATTTAGAGCCTTACATACCAAGCAAAAATAATCAAAAGCTCACTTGACTTCAAAGAAATTCTCCACATCTCGCTCGTCATAGGTCAAGTGCTTCTTTACATGCTTGACCAAATCCAAGTATTGCGAAAAGGTGATGGGTCCGCCGCCATCGGGCGTGTAATCGTTTCCATACATATTCAAGCCCATCAAAATCTTAGCTCGCTTTGCCTCCATATCTGGACAGCCCTGGGGCGCAATGGTCTCCACCGCCTTTCGCACAAAGTACAGAGGAGCATTAGCGCCAGGACGCTGGACGCTGGAGAAGTCGTATGTCATCAACGAGAAAGCGAAGATGTGCTTGTACAGCTTGTCCATGTGCTTCTCTCCGAAAAGATTGCCCGTGTCCTTTCGATAGGGAGGGACAACCAGGATAAGACGCAGCTGTTGCTTCTGAAACTCCTTGGCTGAAGGGCAATAAAAAGAGGAGGAGCAGGAGATTAAATAATCCCATATAGAACAAATTTACCCATTTGCAGGACCAAGGCGTAGAGGATATTGTCATCTATACGACCTGCCAATTGCGACCACACTTCCAGGACCAGCCCATCGAAACCATTATCCTTGCAGCACTTAATGAGCACGTCGTTGACCTTCGTCCTTTCCTGGGCATCGCTAAGCAGCAGCTTAATGTCGCGATCAGTGAAGTGATCGAATATGAAGCGGGGAAACACTGAGAATAAGTTGGATTAAGTCCAGATTAGCATATAAATCCGGCTTGGTATACCCTACCCTTCACCGTCCGCTGATTGTGCGCCAGTTTCCCTTTCCTGCGGACATCTGTCAGCCAACCGGCGTCAATGTCGTGGGTTCCGGCCATGGCATAGCCATTGCCCTGTTTCACCACCTGCAGCCAGACGGGTGATATGATATCGAACTTCTTGGCAAACATCTTGGCCACATCATAGCCGTGAGAGTTCCACTGCGAACAAAGTAAACAATTCAACGAACACATAAATCCTACATTAAGCCTCCTACTCACCGGTGTTACATAGCCCAACGTAGTCCCATTGAAGCGCCTTAGCCCTGTCTCCTTGAAGAACGCCCTGTGATTCGCCAGGATGTCCTTGGCCAGGGGTTCAGGGCTCACCAGTCCTAGGTCGAACACATCGTTGTCTTGGGGGCCACGCAGCACATTAGCCTCCTTCGGTTTGCCCTTTGATTTCTGGCTGTCGGGTGAGAGGGTTCCGTGCACGGTCAGCAGCTGAGGCAGGACAGCGAGGAGGAGCAGGTGCGCATTAGACGAACGCATTTCGACAAAAGGATAATCAGGATCAGGGCATAAATAGCACAAAAACAAATTGCATAGCTGTATAAAAAAAAAGCCGGCAGCAGTGTGACCATAACGGACTAGAATGATTTATACCAGCAAGAGAATTTCCCGTAACGGTTTCTTATCGCTAGAAATTCAAAAATTTTAATTAATTAAAATTAAACTTAGAAGGGAATTGACTTTAGCAGTTGCTCTATTGTTAAATGGTTATTTTGAAATCAATAATACAATTTGGCAGAGACATTTGCGACTATGAAAAGTAGATACATTCCTTATGAGCTTCTAATGAAAAAATTAAAACGGGGCACTGTCATAAGATCCTCTTTAGCTAATTCTGTGTTATCCTAGGCCAGGTGTTTGTACATAATTCTGAAAAAAGGATATGGGGGAACGAATATATGTAAATTACTATAAGATGGATTCTTAGAATCGTACGCTGGATTTGTAACTGGACCACTCTGGGCTTCGGTGAGATTTTGTCTCTTGGAAGGCAAATATGTGTAAGATATAGTAAGGTGAACAATTTTAAGTGATAATTCTATATTAAGCACGGTATCCAGTTCTAAAAGTTGTCACGCAGCGGAAAAATGTTTATTCTTTTGAAGTGTGACCGCTCCTTTTACTTGTAGTTTAGCAATTTTTGAGCGCCAATAATGCGGTCATACTTTGTTGACACCCGGCAATATTTTAAAGAATAGACACGTCCATCTTTTGATGATATTAATAGTTGTTCCTTAGCTATTGGCATGCATTCCGGCTGCTGCGCCTGTCTTGAACAGCTCCCAGTAGATATTGAAGGAACTCGGATGATTGGAATTGAGTTCCGTGTCCCGTTCAGGAAGAAACATGATGGCACCAGTGGCCATTATAATGAAAGAGAAGCTGCGATTACCTGTACCAGTTGCATAACAAAATGCAATGGACCATTTACGATTGGCCTCTGCATTCTTATTGTTATTTTCATTTTTATTTCTTCGTCCCATGTCTCTTTAATGCATGTTTATGTGATTTTCAAAGTATTGTATTTGCCTCCATTAAATTATTTAAGACTATATTGCTCTTTTAACTCCTGAATTCGACTTTTCTACGCATTATTCTTTGTGGCGGGATTCATACTTTGAAATATGTGAAGGGCAGAGCGAGAGGCAAACATCGGGGACAAACAGTTTTATTAAAATTTTTATTCTTTTCGTCGACGCGTTATGGAAATACTAAAAGTGCACCTTCAAATAATCTCCTAAATCTTGCACCTTTCTAGTATTTTCA
This sequence comes from Drosophila seguyi, assembly GCA_008042675.1. Taxonomy (NCBI): domain Eukaryota; kingdom Metazoa; phylum Arthropoda; class Insecta; order Diptera; family Drosophilidae; genus Drosophila; species Drosophila seguyi. The sequence continues at coordinate 72,361 of VNJU01004126.1, forward strand.
AATCTGAACTGGATACCGCGCTTCGAAACAGACCTCGGGGACAAGCTGTTCCAAACTATTTGCCTCTCGCTCTCTCTCACTGCTTTGGAACAGTTTTCTTCTGTCTGGATACCGTGCTTTAGTTTTGCATGTCACAGTAAACTTTCGTCCGTAGACGTCTATGTATTTCTAGTAGCATCATGTAGTAACATCAAAAATCAGTTTACATTTATAGTTTTTATTATTAGATCGATTATTATTATTATTAGTGAAACCCAGGAAGATGACCAACATGTGCGGCTTTTTTTTGAAACCATGTAAGTTATAATGAACATTTGGCAGTTCTCGAGAATATAACCATCTTCCTTTAGTAGGGAGAACTTATTACATTCGTGACTTAATTGCCTACACAGAGGATGATATTTTGATAAAAAAGCTGTACTTTTCCTCGGTGCCTCTGAAGGTATAGTCCTGTTTAATTAAGCCTGGTGTTAAGATTTTTCTTTCCCAGCTCACCCAGGACATTTTAATTACATATTTTAGCAAATTCGGCAGGATCTCAGGTATTCAAGTGGGCAGGGACTCGAGCAATCCAGTTCCGTGTTTAGCTGGGGATGTGTTGTTTGCCAACCCCAAGGATGCAGCCAAGTTAGTGAGACCTCTTGGTTCCCCTACTAGTATTTAAGTCTCACTCCCATTCCCAATTTAAATTCTAGAGCCTTGGAAATTCGTTCTCACTCTTTAGACGGCAACCAGTTCGAGGTAAAGCCCAGCTATAGTTGGCTTCAGCCGGATGCCTACGGGAAGGAACAGGATCAACCTCAGGCGGCTGCCATTTTGAAGCTAAGCAACGACTGCTGGATAGAAATCCTGCAGTTCCTTAGGCTGCGCGATAGGGTGCGCTTCGCCAATACCTGCCAGCGCTTTAAAGAAATTTACCAATTGGCTACCGCAAGGCTGCACAGCTCTGTAAACACGCGACAGTTCTTCAAAATGAATCATTGGGACATTGGAGACATTTGCCATTTGTGTAGTGGCGATATCCAAGACCTTTACAAAATGACTCTGTGGGACATACGGATCTTTTACCAATTGTCCGGAGGGCAAATACTGGACCTGGAGTGTATGTTGCCCATGATAGACTCTGACGAGCGGTTCCGCTTTATTCCAGTCTACTGTCGCAATCTGATTTCCCTTTATTTGGGGCGCAAGGTCCTGTCCAACAGCACCATGCTTGCTATGCCCACCACCATCGAAAAATTGGATCTGGGTAAGTGCTTTCGTGTGCAAAACTTACCCAGGGTTATCAAGCACTTTACCGAGCTCCGAAAGCTTAACCTGGGGGATGTCAGAGTCACTGATCAGATGTGCTTAACTATGATCGAAGAGGATTGTTGTCCCAAGCTGGAAATGCTGAGACTATCGCCATGCGAGAACAGCAAGTGCGAGGTCCTGGCACAACTTCCCAGCCTCAAGAGCCTCACCATACACTCTAAGAACGGCATAAATATCACGGGAAAAGAGCTCATCGAAAAACTGGTGTATCACAAGGCAGAGTTCCTGGAATATCTAGAATTTGATTGTGCCAATCCCCTGCCCAGAGAGCAGCTATCCCAAATTGCCAAGTTAATCGGTCTTCGCACGCTGATTCTGCCCATCTGGTATGGCGTGAAGGAGGATGTCCTGAGGGAGTTTTCAAATCTCAAGAAGTTGGAGCAAATCTGCTTTAACTACAAGGGTAAAAGCGATGTTGCCGTCCTTGACCTGTTCATAGCCTGCCCCAGACTCAGCCACCTGAGTATCTTTGGCTACGGGCAGACCAATGACCTAATGAAGTGGATTGCCGAGCAGGTGCGTTTGGAGCAGGCAAAAAATAATATGCAGCGGAAAATACCCATTGAAATGGGTCTGCCTTTTGATCTCACGAAGCCAGAGGAAGTTCATGGGTCCGAGGAAATAATTAAAGCGCAATTTAACTACTGGTGTAGCCTTTCAAATTTCCGTCCAGAGCGATGGTCGTAATTATTTAAATTTCTTCTAAGTAATTCGTTGTTCAATTATTCTCGTTATATTGTTTTTTTTGTTTGTGTGTGTTAAATTGTTGTATTTTGTTTAAATGTTACGTTATATAAATATATTAATTATTGTTGTACAACAGATTTGTTGTTAAAGTTCTTGTAGTTAAAAGAAAATGCTTCAATTTTGACATTTTCAGTACAAATCCAGCGGCTACCCGATTTCAGATACCAGGAGGATTGAGTTTGAAATCAGCTCATTCACTACTATGCAATCTTTTTGTTCAAAATTATGATACCCTATCCAGGATATGTTTAATAAATACTATTTTAAAACTGTAATTTAACCGCTCCTTTCAGCGAGTTAAATTCTCAAAAAATCCAAAGAAACACTAGTTTTTGCAATTAAATTGAACTTAGGCATGCTCTTGTATTATTTTTAAATGTATACAGCGTTTTATAAATATTGCATTACGGGTTAGGTTACTTAGCGTAATGCTTAGCCACGAAAATAATATATTACTGTAAGTATATATATGTATATTTAAACTAAACTTAGTGCGTAGGCTAAACGGGAAAACTACATACAATCAACTAAGTAATCGGTAACTAAATATCACTTAAAAAAAATGAAAAAATTATATTTATAATTGATTTAAAATAGATATTAAGAACTAGATTTTAGCATTTAAAAAAATAACCGAGGCTGCTGCACACAATAATTAATCGTAGGTATGTATATATAATTGGGGTTGCGTGTCAGCGAGTCTCGGGGACTAAAATCCAACGAAGACGCGCATCAAGTCGCTGCTGGTTGGAGTGGAGTTGGAGTTGTTGGCCCCCGGATTGGAACTGGAGCTGTTGCCCTTCCAGGGAGGATTACTGCTGTTGGCGCTGGGAGTGTTGCTGATGTTCATGTTGCTGCTGCCGTCAGAGAGCGTGCGCAGAAGCTGCTTCTTCAGAAGATGCTGCTGTGGCGAGTGGTTACGACTTTGGCTGGCATTATGGTTGCTCTGGAGCGGGTGAATGTTGTAAAGGGGGCGGAGCTGCTCTTGCTTGCCGGCGACCAGCAGGCGGCGACGCTTCTCGTAGAAACTGTGGGTTAGCTGCTTGTTGTCCTCCTCCTGCTGCTGATCTGCCTCCTCGCTTTCCTTCTCTGCCGCTTCCCTCTTCACCTGCTTGCCCATTAGCTCATTTAGGCGCTTGGGCGTTATGGCTCCCGCTCCGCCTCCTCCGATCTTACCCACTGGCGCCAGCAGCGCCCTCTTATTGCATCTCAGCCGATCCTGGGCAATAACGCTCGATCTCTGGGCATATATGGTCCTCCCAGCCGAAGGGTTCTTGGCTGGCAGGCCATTGCTCAATGCTGGCGCCGGCGAGGGCGTGTGCGGCGGCGGCGGAGGTGGTGGTCTTGCCAGCTGGCCAACCAATCCGAGATGACTGCCGCCCGTCAGAGAGAGCAAATTGTTGTTGGCCTTGCGCGTGGTCAGCAGATTCTTGCGGAAGGTGACGCCCAGGCCCTGGGGCAACTTGACCATGCCAAAGGTGTTCATCGCCAGTGGACGCGGCGGGCCAGAGTAGAGCATCACATTGAAGAAGCTGTCCTCCAACGATGGGTGATGATGATTGACCTGAGGAGGATTTGTCGTGCTGGCTGGCGCCTGGCTGCTTGGGCCGGTGGCCTCTAGCTTAACAGTCTTAACGGTGTCGCTAACAGTCTCCAGTTTGCTGAAATCAAAGTCGTTCAGCTCATCCGCCAAATGGTTGTGGTTGGTAGTCGCCTCCATTCCGGTTCCGGCTTGGGACAGGACATTCACATCCACGTTCTCGTACCCGGCTTGTGTCAGGAATTCGGCTATGACCTTTTGCTGTTCCAGCATTGAAACGGGATTCGAGTCGCTGATCTCGTAAATTATGCTGGGCAGGATCATGTGTTCTTCCAGCTGCTGCTGCTGCTGCTGGGGATTGGCCATAGCCTCATCCGTCAACGATTGCACATTGTAGACACTGAACTGGCGCTGCTGCTCCTGATCCTGCAGCAGTTTCTGATCCTGTTGCTGCTGCTGGTGGTGATCCTGCTGTTGCTGCTGCTCTAGCATTTGTTGCTGCTGGTATATCAGTTGCTGCAGCTGCATCGCATCAATCGTGGTCAGTTCCTGCTGCTGGTCATCCTCCCCCGCCGCAGCCGCATAGACCTGCGGATAGGTGGCATAGCCCTCTGCCGTGTTGCCGTCCTCGAAGCGGAGTCTTTTGGTGGCCTGAGCGGGATGTGGAAGTGTATTTCCATTCTGCGACTGCTGCTGCTGCTGTTGGGAAGTGTCCAGGGCGCTCTCGTCAAAGTTGTTGAGTATCTCATTGATTAGCTTGCTGTCTAGCATCTCGTCGAGGGTCTGGGAAATGGAGTTATCATCGGAGGTGTTTGGCAAAGGCAGTTCTTCCTCGTCGTTTGGTGCCATCTGCTGCTGCTGCTGCTCAACTATAGCTCCCGCTGTGATGGAGGACACCGCCTGATCCAGTTCGCTGAGCACGTGCTGCTGCTGCTCGTAAGGATTTACCATTGGTTTCTCTTTGTTCTTCTCCTTTTCCGCTTTTGTTCGGTGGTCGCTGGAGCCCTTGAGCTGTAATGCGATTTCAGAGATCACTTAAGGATTTTAAAACAAAAGACGTTCAAGATATTCCTAACCTTTTTCCTTGGCTGCAGCTCGGACAGCTTTTCCGCCTCCGCAGGTGAATAGCTATTGACCCCTAGTCCCGCCACCACATCGCTGCCGGCAGCGGCGATGGGCGTGGGCGGTAAACTGCAGGATGAGTTGCTGGACGAGGAGAAGACTGTGATGGCAGGGGCAGTAGCTGCAGCTGGAGGTTCCTCCTTCGGAGCTGCAACGATTGGCGGAGCTGCTATGGCACTGCTGCTGCTGCTGCCACCACTTTTCTTCGATCCCTTGGACTCCTTGTGCTCCGCTGGCGCCGGTGCCGGCGACGAGTGGTGGCGATTTTTCGATGACTTGGAGCGCGACCGACTGCCGCCGCCGCCCGAGGACGAGGAGGTGCCGCCGCTACTGCTGCCCTTTGATGAGGAGGAACTGCTACTCTTGCTGCTGCTGCTCTTGTGACGCGACGACGAGGACGAAGACGATGAGGTCCCAGCTGGATGCTGAAGCGATGCCGAGCTACTGGATCCATTGGAGCAGCTAGACAAGGTTGAGGCGGACAGTAGCGTGTCCGTGGGCGAATGCGGCACAAGGCCACCGCCGCCTCCTCCTCCTCCTCCGCCAGCCTCCTGGCTGTTGTGACTCTCCGTGGCAGTGAGACGGGCGTCGCTACCGCCGCTGGCAATAGTGTGATTCCCATTGGGGCTGACGACCTTGCTGGATGTGGACTCCCAGACGTTGGGATGCTGCAGCGCAATGTGATGCTGGAACCCTGCCTTCGTGTAACTCCCCGAACAGGATCCGCATAGCACTATATCCTTCGAGGCCAGCTTTGGCACCAAGTCATAATACGCCATATCCGCCGACTGCAGGCGCTGCACCTGCACCTTGGCCTGCTGCTGCTGCTGCTGCTGCTGATCTCCGCCAGTGGCGGCGGCGGCCGCAGCAGCAGCAGTGCTGGAATTCTTACCACCGCGCAAATAAGTTTTCTCCGCCGTTCGCAGCTGTTTGATGACCTTGTCCAAGTCAAAGACCTGCTGCCACTTCTGGCCCTGCAAGCTGAACAGCGAGAGCAGCGGTCCTGCTGCCGCCGGCTCGGAATTGAAGCTGGCCTCCGGCTTGGCCAGGTTTTGTGTGGCTTTGGTGTGCAGCTGCTTCGTGCCATTTTCCGGATAAACTCCCGGGGCAGCGGAGGAGCCCACTTCGATAAGCGGCATTCCGGCCAGAGTAGCTGCAGGATCAAGGGGGGAGTTACAAGTAGTTACGAGCAGGATTGCCCCTCGAAGCTGCTGGAAAAAAGGGAGTAAAAGGTAAGGTTAATTTGAAGCTGTTAAAACTGTCAGAAAGTTGAACTGTCACAATGAATGTCATTTTTGCTTTCGACTCTTGACATTATTTGTCTAAATTCAATTTTCCTTAAAGGGACGGACGACACAAACCTAACAAAAAAAAATCGAAATGATCTTAAAACACAGTAAATCTTTAAATCATTATTAAATGTTTCTTTTCTTTTTTAATTTTTTTCTTATTTTTTATCCTGTAGTTTATTTATTTGGCAGCGAAAGCTTACAGGTGAGTGCTGGCCGCTGCCTCCGCCACCACCCCCCTGTCAGCTTTCCTTCCATTCACCCCCTCGCACTAGACCTGGGCCGAACCGAAAATCAGCTGTTTTTGACAACCGCTACTCCGAGTGGTGCCGTCTCGCTCGCGCTGCCGCACATACATGCGCACTCACACACACACCGACGCATCCGCGCACTTACCCACACCAACGCAACACAAACAAAGCACACGATAGAAAATCACAAATAAAAATATCAAGAAAAACCTTGGGAAACGCTTTTGCACCGACTCTCTGAATGACTGCCGTTTTGTTAGTGACTTACATAGTTGTTAACACACTTCCATTTTAACTTGCGGCGGGTTGCTTTGTTTTATTTTTTATTACTTTTGCTCGCGACTGAAGTGTATCGAATATACTCGATATCGATACGCGATGTTTTTTAAATCGACAAATTTATAGTTATCGATTGTTTTTATTCAAAAAAGTCTGAATATCGCAGACGCGAACCAGATCTAAACAGTAATCGTTCTAAAATTAAAACAAGATAATTTTAAATTAGAAAACCTCTTAGCGGTTTGATTATAAATCACCCAACATAAACTATACATATAATAAATTAAAGTTAAGAAGTTCGTTAGAATAAAACGTTTATTGCATACAACCTAAATCAATCTTCATCATCACTAAGATCTTCTTCAGCCTTCTTGGACCGCCTAGACTTTCTCTCTAACTCCTTGGCGTACAGTTCCTTAAAGGCCTCGTACTCCGGCAGAGTGACATGACAGATCTTTGTGGCAAAGGTCTTCTCCGAAGTGTCCGTGATCTGGTAGAGTTTGTGGTTCGTCGTAGGCTCGTCGGGATCTGCTTTCAAGGGACGCGGCTTGAACAAACCCAAGCGCAACAGAAATGCGTGCCGACAGCGCAGCTCCTCGAAGGCCAGGGTCAAAGCGCAGGACTTGACAATCTCGGGTACTTCAATGCGCATGACATCTACAATAAGATTCAGCTTCTCCTCGATGACTTCTTCCGGCTGTGCTATCACATCCGGACTGTTCATCAGCAGCTTCCACACATTTTTGCTTGTTGAGAGGCGACTCTTCAGAAAGCCAATGTGGGAGAGTAACTGGTGGGAGTCGCTTATGTCCAGCAGCTCGGGATACTTTGTGAGGAGCAGGTGGAGGAGGGTTTCGCCAAACTGGCAGGCTCGCCAAATCTCCAAGCTGTTGATTATCTTGTCCGGCGTTCGCTTTAGAACGCTCGGATTTCCGGTGACTATGCGCAGAAAGTTCACCGTTTCCAAACCGTGATTCTGGAAGGTTTCGTGGGCCCGTCGCCACACTTCTGGTGTGAATATGGACAGATTGGGCTCCAGCCTGACGGCTTCATCTATGTGAATCTGTTGCAATTGCACAATCTTTGGATTTTCGGCTTTGGTTGTTAGGTATTTTATATGCTGAAACTGCAAAATATGAATTCTTTGGAAACTTGAATTATGATATTTTACCCGTACTCACTTTGGTCTGCTGTTTTAATACAACATTCGTGTTAAAAAGTAGTTTTCTTATCATTTTTATAAATTTTTATAAATTCACCGGACCTAAACAAAAAACATATGATTTCTTCTTCTTGTTCGCACATTGGCTGTATCGCCGAGTCCGGCAACGCCAAATTTATCGGCTGCTTGATCTGGCAGTCCTGTCATCGTCTGGTCACATTATTTGCGACAAAATCAGCTGATTTAACGAGACGAGCTTTATATTTTTTAAATTTTGCGCCACAATAAAGTTAAGCTTGGAAAAGTTTGGGTGTAAGGTCAGCTGGTAACACTGCGCTTGGTGTACAGTGCTGCTTTTTTAGCAAATAAAAAGCGGTTTGTAATCTAAAGAAATTTTAAAACAAGCTAAAGTGGCAGCCTTGTTGGGGTATATTATGAAAGCCCGGCTTGGAGATAAAGAACAGAGGAAACTGTGGTTTGAACCGCCCCAGTGCGTCATTTTCTCATCCGATTTAATCTGATCACAAACAAAATGAGGGAGCAAGGTGCAGTGTCTGCAGTTTTGGGCATCCTACTGATCCTACAGATCGCCGGATGCCAGGGGGCTGCCGACGGGAAACGATACCAGTACGAGATAAAGGAGTTCCAGGTGCCGCTGGATCACTTCAGCTTCCTGATCAACGCTACGTTCAATATCCGATATCTGTACAACGACTCGTTCGTGGACAAGAGCAATGGCCGCACACCGATCTTTTTTTACACCGGAAACGAGGGGGACATCGAACTCTTCGCCCAGAATACCGGATTCCTTTGGGAGCAAGCGGAGTTGCAGCGGGCTCTGGTGATCTTTGCGGAGCATCGCTATTATGGCAAGTCCCTGCCCTTTGGGAGTTCCACCTTCAACAACAGCATGCCGGAGCACTTGGCCTATTTTACGGTGGAGCAAACGCTGGAGGATTACGCCATGCTGATCACCTTTTTGAGAAACGATCGCCAGATGCCGGTGGTGGCCTTCGGCGGATCCTACGGGGGCATGCTGGCCGCCTGGTTCCGGATGAAGTACCCGCATTTGGTGAACGGAGCTCTTGCCGCCTCGGCGCCTATTTTGCAGTTCCCCGGCATCACCGACTGCGACATCTTCTACAGGATTGCGACTTCCGTCTTCCAGAATGCCTACAATGGCAATTGTACCGTGAACATTGCCAAGTCGTGGAAACTCTTTGAATCGCTGGGCGGCAATGACGCCGGCAAGAAGCAGATATCGGACGCATTTAATCTCTGCACGCCGTTGAAGACCGATGGCGATCTGAAGCAGTTTCTCGATTATGTGGAGGAGGTCTACAGCAACCTGGCCATGGTCAACTATCCGTACAACAGCAGTTTCCTGGCCCCGCTGCCCGCCTATCCGGTGCGCCAGGTGTGCTTCTATCTGAAGGATCTGCACCCCACGGACGGCGACCTGCTGCATGCCATGGCCAGTGCCCTGGCTGTGTACACCAACTACACGGGCACGGCCAAGTGTCTGAATACCGCCGTAAGCTCCAGTGCTGATGCCTCGGGTTGGGACATACAGACCTGCAACCAGATGGTGATGCCGTTCTGCTCGAACGGCACCGAGACCATGTTCCGCCCCTCCACATGGAACTTCAAGGAGTTCGCCGAGAAGTGCTACAAGAACTACCGCCTCACACCCAAGCCCTACGACATCATCCTGCGCTACGGCGGGAGAAATATCGAGGCTGCTACGAACATAATATTCAGTAATGGTCTGTTGGATCCCTGGAGTGGCGGCGGTGTCCTGCAGGCGCCTAATGATAAGGTGTTTGTCATCATTCTGCCGGAGGGCGCCCATCATTTGGATCTGCGACACTCCGATCCCGCTGATCCGCCTTCGGTGCGCGATGCCAGGCAGAAGGAGGCGGCAATTATAGCCCAATGGATCAAGGAATTCTGAGATCGATCTTTGGTAGATCGTAGAGATTGCTATTTGATCAAATTTTTTTAAACTCTTCTCTTGTTTCTTTAGGTTTATATATTTTTTGTAAAATCTAGAATGAAATCCTTTTGTAACTTTTAAAAATCTCAATAAAATGTTTATCCCAAAACCTTGTTCCCACACTTGTTTAAAAAAACATTTTTACCTAAACATAATCAAATGTACAAGTCTTGCCTTCCCAGTGGGAGAATTGGCTGGGAAAAGAAATCTTAAAAATTAAATCTAAATTAATAACTAAACACTGAATTCTTTTAGTAATATACTTGGGCTTCCGAAACATATAATTCATAAAAACAATCAGGAATTTATACAATTGCAGAGTGCTGTCGAACACAACTAATCGATGGACACACTGGATATTTCCATGGAACTAGCCTCATCCGAGCCTGGTTGATCCGCCTGCGGATTCGCTACAGCGCCCGCAGACGTGTTCGGCGCTCCCTCCGCCACTATTGTTGGTATGGGCGTGCTATTACTGCCAGAGGTTGGTGTTAGGCTTGTCTTGGTGCTAGACTGCGATCTGCGCATTCCCTCGACTAATGTTCGACCTGGACGCAGGCTACTCGTGGAACTACTTGGCCCTGCTGCAGATGATCCTGCTTGGGCTGATGATGACGCGGTTGTGGTGGCTTCTACGCGACTTCGAACGTCCGGCAGCTCCCACTCCATCTCATCCTCGGAGCTGGTCTCCGCATTGGCCACAACGGCAGGAGTGGGTTTGGCGGTTTTCTTCTGACAATCCCGCTTCCAGTCGATCGTTTTTAGCAGGGCCTTGGCCTCCGTTTTACGCTGGAAGAAAGAGAACCCGGGTTAAATTTATTATGATTTCACCTATTTTAATAATAGACTCACATCATCAGAGTCCAGACACTTGTAGGCGTAAAAGGCAGCCCTATCATAGTCGCCCTTCTTCTCGTAGTAGTTGGCCAGGGTGATGAAGCCCTGGTACAGGCTCTGCTTGTCGGTGGCCGCCCGCTCGTCCTCGCAGTACATGATGTAGCAATGCACCGCCGTCTCATGATCGCCAAGCTTCTCGTGAAGATTGGCCAGTTTGTACATGGCAATGCCCTCGATGTCGCCCACATCGATGGCCTTCCAGTAGCACTTTACCGCGTTCTCGCACTTGTCCAGCTTCTCGTACGTCTCGCCCAGCGCCACGAGCATGCGCGAGTCGTAGGGCCGCAGCTGGTGGGCGATCTTGAAGTAGTACAGGCTGTAGTAGTGCATCTTGATGATCTCGTAGGCCTGTCCGAGGCCATACCAGGCGCGATAGTCCCGCTTGTTCACCTCCACCGCCTTGCGGTAGCTCTGTATCGCAGCATTCGTGTTTTTTAGTTCCATGAACTCGTGACCCATCAGGGTCCAGGCAGCCAGATACTTGGGATTCAGCTTGAGGGCGCGCTGGAAGTAGGAAATGGCTACCTGGTGATCGCAGCGTATGCTGTAGTAGTTGCCAATCACGCAGCACGTCTCGGGACGATACTTGTTGATGCTGACGGCCTTGTGCGCCAATTGGGCCATCTCCGTCTTCATCTCCTTGACGAACAGCAGGTTGGAGTAGGTGTCCACGTTGTCCAGGCGATAGGGATCGCTCTCCAGCAGGTTTTGGTACAGTTCGATCGCCTTGTCCACGTCGCGCTTGTTGTGATACACCAAGGCCATCTGGGCGATGAGGTAGATGCTCTTTCCAAAGCCCGACGCCTGTAGATCTTCGTAGATTTTCAGTCCATCATCGTTTAGGTACAGCTCCAGGTAGGTGTGCGCCATGAAGAAGTGCCGCATCCAGTGCCCGCCCAGTTGCAGGCTCAACAGCTTCTGCTTCTCCATGATGAGCGGCGAGAGCTCAAGGTAGGCGCCCCATAGCATCGGTACCAGCCGAATGGCCTGGATCAGCATCTGCTCCGCAGCATGGTTGAGATTCAGGGCCTTTAAGACCACTCCATACAGATAGATTCCGTAGCCATCCAAGCGGCTCTTGCCGTACTCCGTGCGCAATGTTGCCAGCAAATCGGCGAGATCCCGCATCTGATTCGGCTCGGTGAGATTCGCCTGATCGGTGGTAGAGTCCAGGCGGCGCTTCTCGCGCGCCATGTATGTGGCGTAGAAGTGGAGGAAGCGCGGCACACTCGACTCACAGTTGCGGACCGCATGGGCCGCGCGGTCGTACTCCCGCACATCGTAGTAGCTCTTGGCCAGGAAGTAGTCGCTGTACTCGGCCGGAGCAATGCCCTCCAGCTGGCAGTCGCTAAAGGTCCGGTCGTTGTCCGGCGGCTCATTGTCTATGTGCACATCACAGAGCCCGTGATGCATCTCCGCCAACCACTTGGTGCTGTGCAGGAGGCCCCGTTTCGAGCACTCGATGATGCCGCGGCGCAGCTCCTTCTTCACGTCCGGCAGGAGCACGCTGAAAAAGTCCTGCATCTCGAAGTGTTTGATTTCTGCTTTCCAGTAATACTTATGGACAATAACTTGAAAATAATTTTATTTGCCGGTCGCTTTGTTAGTGGTGGGTTAAGACAACGATCAATGACCATCGATAATTATCGATTCACGATTAGTGGGTTGAGGGTTTTCTCTAAATTCTTTTTTGATAAATTTTCTGAAAGAACATGTTTCTTCAAAAACGCAAAATTAAATGATTTAAAAGGCAAAGATAGTATTTAAATATATTTTGTGTAATTAAATAAAAGTCAATACATTTTAAATATTTTTGCCGATATCAATATGGCGGAAAATATCGATAGAGGAGAAAAAAAGCATATGTCACCTCTAGCTAGAATCGCTGACCATAACAAACTGCGGAATAAAGATAAGGAAAAATAACAACAACATGCTTGTTAAAACCGTCTCTTTGTTTAAACAATAAACGGCACCCGTGACGTCCTCCCCGTGTGGGGTATATGCAATGCAATTAAACCACTTGCTGCCCCGGAGTTCCGCAAAAAAATATACGTGCAAAGGTCAAATCTCAGCTGACTGACACTCTGCGCAGAGACACACGAAACCTAAATGCAAATTTATAACAAAGCTCTGCAGCAGGCAGTAGGACTGTGATTCACTTGTTTATGTCCGAGACCTTTATCTGGTGTTCAGCGAGTGGCGCGATCCGATAACCTTTCGCCAGGCGTCACTCCGGCTTTGTTTGCCTGCAAACGCACATCACACACAGTTCGCACAATGAGGCTCAACTCGGGAATATTTGTAGTGCTGCTGCTCCTGGCCACTTTCTTGGACCTGGGCAACTGCTTTTGGCCCTGGCCGTTTGTTAAAAAGCACAAGGCCAATGATCCTCCACCTACGCCGCCCTCCCCGCCACCAGAGCCCAAGCTCTCTCCTGTGATTTTCGGTAAGACAAAAAATCAATACTCCTCCAAGGTCAGAAGATAGGTTAAGGTTGCTCTTGTGTATTTTATAGTTCCTGGCGATGGCGGCTCGCAGCTGGATGCCCGACTGAACAAGGCAAATTCTCCGTACTTTGTGTGCGAGAAGACCCACGACTGGTACAATCTCTGGCTGGATCTGGAACAGCTCGTTATACCCATGGTGTACTGCTGGATAGACAACGTCAAGTTGTACTATGATAAGACGACGAGAACCACTCACAATACTCCCGGTGTTGAGACCAGGATTCCCGGCTGGGGCGATCCCGAGGTCGTGGAGTGGATCGATCCCACGAGAAACAGTGCTGGGGCTTACTTCAAAGACATAGCCAATGTTCTGGTGGATTTGGGCTATGTCCGACGGGTTAATATCCATGGAGCACCCTACGATTTCCGCAAGGCGCCGAGTAAGTCACCTCATCTTACGAATCTTTTTTTATCTAGTTTCGGACAGTAAATCGATTCAATTCAGATTCTATTTAGGTGGATTTATAAAAATAGATTTTCGATTTATTGCACAACATTAAATGAATTGCTGTTGTCTAAATGTAATAACAAACGGGAAAAAAAAGAAAAATAATATGATCTGGAGTCGGACTTGCTTAATTCCTTAGTTTTCGAATTATTATTTTAATGTTCACTAAAAAAATATAAATTACAGATGAAAACAAGCAATTCTTCATCGATCTTAAGCAATTGGTGGAGGACACCTACGAGGCTAACAACCAGACGGCTGTCACCTTTATTACGCACAGCATGGGTAGCCCCATGACGCTAGTCTTCCTGCAGGAGCAGACGCTCGCATGGAAAAACAAATATGTGAGACGCCAGATCAGCTTGGCAGGGGCCTGGGCCGGCAGTATCAAGGCGGTGAAGGTGTTCGCCATGGGCGATGATCTTGACTCCTTCGCTTTAAGTGCCAAAATCCTCAAAGCTGAGCAGATAACACATCCCTCGACCGCCTGGCTACTCCCATCGCCGCTCTTCTGGAAGCCTTCAGAGGTGCTGGCCATGACGCCGACCAGGAACTATACGATGGCACAGCTTAAAGACTTCTTCTTCGATATTGACTATATGACTGGATGGGAAATGCGCAAGGATACGATGCGATACACACAGAACTTTAGTCCGCCGGATGTGGAGTTGCATTGCCTCTACGGGGATGGTATCGATACGGTGGAGAGGTGAGCTAAATTATTATTTCCGTACCGATTAAAAAACTAATAAGTAACAATAGATTGCAGTACAAAAAGTCGGATATCTCGGGGGAAACACCCAAACTTATTATGGGCCTGGGCGACGGCACCGTCAATCAACGTTCCCTGCGCGCCTGCCAATACTGGTCGGGATACAGCAGCTCTCATATCAATACCCTGGCCCTCCAGGGCGTCGATCACATGAAGATACTGGCCCATGCCGATGTCCTTAAGTACGTGCGCACTGTCATGCAGCAACCGTAGGGCACAGTGTCCTGTTCTTTCGTTTAAGTGTAAAGTTAAAAGTAGTATCTGTGAAACCAATGCCAATCTTTAAACGTTAAATAAATGTAATTCGTTGGACTAATGTGACCAAAAGTAGCACAAAAACCTTTGATAACGGAGAGAGATCCTTGTTTCGTATTTTCTTGAATTTTTATTTCTTTATTCGTTATCTTATTGATTTATGCTTAATAAGATGAGATATTCGAATCACGTGTGTCAATGTCCAATGCATAACGCTTTATTTATTACTCAATAGTGTTCTTTTCATTTTCCTCTTGGTTTTTTTTATTGTTTTCCCTTTTTTTCATTTAATAAATTGTTTATATGTATTTTACAAAGCGTTTACTCTTAGATTTATTTCCGTTTTTAATTATATACCGAATAATTTGTTATTTATTATTGCACTAATATTTAATTACCTTCTGTCTTTCGCTTTTTGTATTCATTTCTTTTTTTTCTCTTTGCTAATATTATTGTAGTTGACATTCTCTTTTCATTTTGGTTTAAAGTATGCATATCCGATATCTCTGGATAGATATAGAAAAAGTATGTGTCGCAACAGTTAGGAGATAAAACTAAGGTTCTCGAAATGATTCTAGTGTTCGTGTTTCTTTTGTTTTTGTGATAAAATCAAGAAATATATATTATTTACAAATTGATTCGCTGTCGCAAGGCTCTACGTTTTAGGTCATTTTCCGCTAGAAATCTCGTTGCTTGTTGGCTTCTTTTTTTGTATTTTTGTTAATTTTTGGGCTTACAAAGCATATTTAGTTGGTATTTTCATGATGTCAATTTGTGCGGGTTTCTTTTGTTTGTTTATTTACTCGTTTAGCTAAATATATACATACAATTTTTATATATTTAGTATATATTTGATTTTATTCTGCTGTTATGTCATGTGTGTGTGTGTGTGGAGTGTGTGGGTTTGTTCAAAGTTGGACATAAAAAACTGTATTTTTTGTTTTTATTTGAAGTATTTGATTTTTGGTTTACAATTCTTCATTGTTTCTTGTCTTTTTTGTTCAACAAAATTTGTGCTCTCGTTCCCTAGTTGCAGTTTTTTAGGGTTTTCTCTCACATACATATATATAATGTCTGAATATTATATATATATATATATATAGTACAACTATAGCTTTTTTCTGACTCAAAAATCAAAGCGATACCCCGAAAAAGTACTCAACACCTGGCTCGTTTCAAAGAGTTTTCTGTTTTTAGGTTTTCTTTTTTTTTTAGTATAAAAAATCATTATATCGAAAGTATAAAAATCGTATTTAGCGGTAGTGTGTCTTCCATTTTTCTAAATCTTCGAATCCCTCAGAATTTAGAATTCGTTAATTATATCTTTTTGTTTGGTTTCTTTTGTTTTCGTTTTGTTTTTGTTTTCTTAGCAAAAGCGGGTGTGTCTTCTTCAAAGCAGGTATTTCGAATGTTACTTGGCAGGATTATTATTTTCCATAGTATATATATATATATATTTCGTTAAATAGTTTTATAAAAGCTTAGTGTTCGAGTGTGTGTGGTGTGGAGTGTGTGTGATGAGTGTATTGGCTTTGGTTTCTGGGTGTTTCCTAGGCTTTCTCTGTTCTTTGTGTTCTTTTAATTAGTTGTTTGGTTTTACAGCTAATTACGCTCTGTTTATTGTATAATCTGATGCGAAATATATATATTATGTATATACATATATATATATAACTCACATTAGGCGACATTGACGACTCTTAGCGGGCTTAGCTATGAATATAATTAATTACTTGCTGGCTCAAATAGGTATCTACAATGGAATGATATCAAAAATGGTTATTACAATAATTGTAGTACATTCTTATGATTTTCCTTTGTTGTAATTAAATTAATTAAAGCTTTTTCGTGTGTGATTACGATTACTCGTCGTTCTCTTTTTCGGTAATATGTATTTCCGTTTCTATATCTTCCATGGATAACGCATAATATCAGATCCAGAATCAAACCGAACGAATTCAAATACGAATGAATTGTTAATGAAGGGCCTTCTATTTACAATTTGAATATCCTTTTCTACTTACTTGCTTAGTTACACTTTACTATGTCTCGCTTTTGGGGATTCAGGGATTCTGTTTTTTTTTTTGGGCTTCTCTTTAACTAGGCTCCTACACAATGCATTTTCTCTATATTCAGATTTATCAATTATCCACTGTTAAATACAATTGAATTGCCATGTGTGAATTCAATAATTCGATATTGCTAATAACAGTTCCTTGGATCCAGAGGAACCCTGCATTGGTGCTACATTATTGCATAACAACTGGGCGACTGATGATGCTTCTCCTGCTCGTTCCTTCTTAGAATTTAGCTAGCTTTTACTCGGCATTT
Organism: Drosophila seguyi; assembly: GCA_008042675.1. Classification (NCBI taxonomy): domain Eukaryota; kingdom Metazoa; phylum Arthropoda; class Insecta; order Diptera; family Drosophilidae; genus Drosophila; species Drosophila seguyi. The sequence goes on from VNJU01004126.1 coordinate 89,274, forward strand.
TAGCTCTACTATTTTGGTTTTCCTTGTAATTAGTTTAAATATCTATGTCTAAGGTTAAAGGTAATAACGCTTTTCTCGTGGCTCTAATTTTTATATCCAAATCATCATCATCACATATCAAAAAGTTTACAAAAATTTCCCTTTTAACTATTACTTTAATGTTTGGTTTTCCTTCATTTAATTTCGTGCACTTTTAAATAAAACATACAACAATATAGGTTAATTTCTCTAACGTTCTTAGCATCTTCCTCCTCTGTTTACTGTTAACGTTAACAACTTATTTGTTATGTTATGCCGTTCGTTAATGATTAACATAATCAACATGTTGATATATCATATATTTGTTTTAAATAAATTAGTTCACTTCGCTCAGCAGCGTTTTATTGACTAACATTGTTTGTGTGTGTTTACCATTCATTCTTCTTGGGCTACTACCTTTCTCCTAGTGTACGACGTGTGGGCAATGTAAAGGCAAAGACCATATATCATACAAGATGCGTAACGCTATACGATCTTATAGCTTTTTAGTTTCTCATCAGGCTCTTAACAAAATTTATTAAAAAGCACTCCTGCGCCAGAGCAAATTTTACTGCCAGCATAAAAAAATGTGTACGCGTTATGCATCTTATAGATTATATTGTCTTTGGTAAAGGCATTTGTTTGGTTTTTTGTGGCGAAATAAATTTAGTTTGTTTTGTGGTTTTTCGTGAGTACTGTGTTCCAATTTGAAGTTTATATTTATTTTCCATTAAACCAAAGCGTTAGGTTAGTGATATATAGTTTTGATTTGATTTATGTTTTAAACAAAACAATTGACAGACCCGAAGAAGAACCGATTTTAAAAACTAATATTGCTCTTGAATCGCTTTGCATTCTCAAACCTTTTGTATCCATATTTTATGTATTGTGCTCTAAATAACAATTCCTTAAAAGCTTAAATGATAATTCAACAAAAAACGGTGTGTGTTGTAATTGATGTAACAATTGCTTTCTCGTAGGTGTTCCAGTAATTATTTTCTTTCAAAATCTCCGAAAATTAATTAACTTTTTGGTGTGAACTGTGGGCGTGAGTATGTGTGTTTATACAAAATTGTTTTCTCATATATCTGTGGCTGTTTTACATTTATTTTTTGTTAGCTTTATAATAAATTGTACAATAATAATGATGAACTTCCTTGGAATGATTAGAGAGGGCTTTCCTGGTGATTCGTGTGTATCGACTGTGGATCGAAATGGAATCTCTTGTTGATATCGCAAATGAGAACAGCGGCCAAAGAAATAACAGGGATGCAAACGAGTTTCGTTTTCAATTAATTGAAATATAAATAAGGAGATCTGATTTAAAATTTGAGCGTGCTAGCTATTCTGCATAAATTTGATTCAAGTATTCAAGTCTCCCTAAAATCTCTATCTGTATCCTAGAGTAAGCCAAGTCAATTTGAGCCTGCTTACGATATCTCTTTAAATTTGATTCAAAGTTTCCTCAACATCTCCCCAAGAGGAAAATCTTCCTAAAATCTCTATAGCTTCAAAAGTCCCAATATCGGTGTGTCCAAGTAGGACAAGTCGGTGGAATATATTAATGGAACCTACCCAGAACCTACCATACCTACAAGACACCCAACTAGAGCTTTCCAATCTATAGATATTTCGAAAGTACCCCCCCACTTTTCGTTGTAAAGCAAATATAATTCTCTCAGACATTGAACTAAAACTCTGTGCTCCTGCGGTTTGCATCCCCGAATTAAGTTAGCCAGGCACATGTTGGATCTCCTCCTACATCTTCGAGCGGCTTTGGCCCGCGCCCAGGGTCAGACATCCTTCGGCTGCGGCTGAGCAGTGCCCGAGGAGCTCTGCTTCTGCTGCTGCCTTCGCTCCCGCCACCGGTCGATGGGCGTGTAGCAGCATCGGAAGAAGGGCGGAGCACGCGGCGAGCTGCTGCTGCTGCTGCTCTTGCTCAGCTTGGCCAGCGACTCGACGGTGAGCTCTGTCTGCACCCCACTGGTGGTTAGGCGCGTCTCCGCCTGATACTCAAACTGGTAGCGAGGCGGCGGCGCCCCCGCCTTGCATATGACACTGGGCGGCTCCACCTCGTGCAGCTCGAAGCTGTTCGAGCTGCTGTTGGTCGAGGGCCGGAACTCGTGCGAGCTGCTCTGGACCATGGCAGTGCGATAGGTGGCGGCAAAGTAGTTTGTCTCCAAATAGTGGCAGGACTCGAACAGATAGTCGTCGAACTGGTTGGGCAGGACGAGCGAACTGTCGCCCGATCTCTGGACCAGCCGATGCGACTGTGACGTGGGTGAGGTCGCCGAGGTGGCTGCTGTGGGCAGCACCATCGTTGCCAGTGAACTGGAGGCCATTGGCTGCGGCCGCTGTGGTCTTTGCTTCATATCAACAATTTCTATTTCTTCAATATCACTAAAACTATTCAACTGTTTCAACAAATAATGCACATCATTTCGTTTCATTTGATTATCCTCGTCGTGGTGGGGATGATCATCGTCGTCGTCTTCGTCGTCGTCCTGGGGATCCTGCTCCTGCTCCTGCTCCTGGTGCACCTCTGTGGCCGTTGCTGGATTTCTGGGTGCTTGCAATGTTAATGGTGTGCTGGCAACGGCCACCGAGCCACGATCTACTAATCTGGGGATCCCCTTGAGGCTGCTGATCGCATCATGCTGACTCACCAGCTCCGGATAGGCCAGGTTGAAGCGCTGCTGCAGTGTGGCACTGCTCAGCTGCGGCAGAACGGAGTAGTCGTAGTCTACCGTCGTTGCTGTTGCTGCTGCTGCTGGCCTCTCCAGCGTGGAGTCTATGATGCGATTGAACTTGGCTAATGCGCTGGTTGCTCCAGCTGCTGCTGCTGCTGATGATGAACTGGATGCTGTTGTTGTTGTTGTTGTGGTTACGATGACCTTAGCGTTAAGTTGTTCATTGGTTTGAGGCACTGTTGTGACGGTTTCTAGGTTGTTGTCATCCTCATCATCATCCTCGCCGACATCCTCGTCCACATCATCGATATCAACGCCATCGCGCAGCGTCTCCTGCACATTCAAATTGAGATTGAGATGCAGCTGCTGGCGCAGCAACAGGCGTCCGGTCTTTGTCTCAACGCCTGGTATATTCGGCGGCACCGCCGCTGAATATGTCGCCTCCAGGCCCCGTCCGGCAGCAATCACTGCCGCCGCCCGCTGCTGAGCCGTCGCTCTAGCCAAGTTCTTCTGCAATATCAGCCGCCTCGACGAAATGATGGCATTATTGTCGCTCCCCCGCGATTACCGGCTGTCGCGGGTGGAGCGAGGCCGCCCCTAACTGGACGTGCTGGCGATCGGCGAGACGGGGGACAGCGGGCTGCGGGCCTGTTCGCGGGGACAGCCCGTCAGTGTGATCACCAGCTTCCGGGAGCCGGCCTGGTCGCGGTGCTCGCACAGCCACACGCCCTGCCACGTGCCCAGCGATAGCTTGCCATCGGTGATCGGGATTGTCAGGGAGCTGCCCAAGAAGCAGGCCTTCACGTGCGCAGGCTGTAGAAGAATAAAATTTAAATTAGTTTTAAAGTCCATAAGGTAACATTTATATATATTATATCGGACCAAATATATCATATCTTTTTCCCTAACATTACTTACCATATCGTCGGGACCTTCGCACGAGTGCCTGTAGGGCAAGCCTTCGGGAACTATTTTATTCAACATCATCTCCATGTCGTCTCTGCGGATCGAGAAACGCAATTAGTTGGAAAATTTATTACCAATGATATATGATATATGGTATATTCATTCCACTCACCTGACGTCTGGATCCCAGCTTTCGTTTAACGCTAAACTCGCCGAGGTGTGAAGAACTGAAAAGTGCAAGAAAAAAAGAGGAGAAACAAAGCCAATTAGTTAGTCGGTGGGATTACTTTAATCTTTGAAATTATTAGCCCCTCCTCGGTTATTAGACCAGCACGAGTCCGCTCCTATGCATTTCCAATTGAGTTGTAACGCCAATTAGTCAAAATGTTTCTGCCTCGGGGCCCCCAAAACACTCTCCCCCGGCAAACCCAATGAAAGTCAGGCATGGAATGCATAGAGCTGCTCGCCGATAAGGTATCACAAATTATATGACAGACATGAGATATGGACAATTAAACTGGGGAGGATTTTCTTCAATCAGCTCAAGTGGAAAAGTCAATGAATTGGTGGAACCTTTAAGATAAATAGTTAATGTAGAAGTACGAATGTTAAGATGACGGTGAAGTTATAACACAATTTCAATATTTAATATTGAACATTAAGGTGGAAGCTAGGAATTACGGAAAAGATTGATAGGTATTGTGTCTAATTAAATCGAATTCCGCTTGATCTATTGATCAATTAATTTGGAAAAGAAAACAACTAACTGAAATAATATTTCTTTACTTTTTTAATAATTAAATATTTAACGTTCAATACAATCAGTAATCTGATGTTATTATGAACAAAGCTATAAGAAGACACAGCTTTTTACTGCAATGTATAGGTTTTCTGATCCTACGATTTTCCTCCATCAAAGACAACATTTTATTGTATATAAATTCCCCAAGTTTCAAGCGCTCACAAAATACAAGTTAAGCTTGCCTGACTTTGGCCATAAACAAGTGATAAAACCCAAGCTAATTAACTAGGATATCTTCGACGAGCATTTAATTAGTTGCATTATATTCCGATGTCCAATTGAGAGTTTTATCAGTCAGTCCCATCAATTATTCCTTGCCCCAATTAACACCTTAGCGCTTATTGACTTTCAATTAGCAACTCTGTGTTAACAAATTAATTACATGAAAAAGCCACTCCAGATTAGCGGGCTTAAAGTGCTAAGCGGGGAGAGCGGACAAAAAGGATTTTCCGTCGTCACCCAGCAAAAAAATGCCAAATAAAATTGTTGTTTGACAAAAGAATGGAAATTTATGTTATGACCCCCCGCCAATATAGAAAAACACGAGCATGTTTGGAGTTGAAAATTGAACAATAATTGCCTAAACATTCGCTGGCAACTCGCTGGGAAATTGGCCAAATGCCAAAGCCGAAATGTCACAAGCGATGCATTGAAAGCTGAGCCGCCGAGTCGAAATTGAATATTTTGCTCAGGCGGAAAAGGGTGGAATGAATGCATTAAGTTTTAATAATAGATGGAAATATAAATAGCAGAAAGACACACACACACTGGCACACACAGAAAGAGAAACACTTAAATTTGCACACTAATTGCGTATTCATGAATAAAAGAGAAAGCCACCGCCGCTGGCAGATGGGGAAGCCGAGCGAAAATTAGTTTATTATCAAATCCCTGAGATGTAATTTTCTGGCCCCGAGCAGAGACTTGGAATGTGTGCCTATGTTGTGTGTGTCCGCCCTCTCCTACCCCAACCCTCCTCCGCTTGGCGCTTGCCAATGTTTATGTCCAAGTTCCGATTTTTCGGCCGGTTTCCGGTATCCGGGGGCAGTCCCCCCGCCGACCAAACAAACACACTTTCTTTCTAAATAATTTCAGAGGCGATTATGTCATGTTGAACATGTGTAAATGGCATCAGGAATTTAAATATTACCACCGGAGGTGAGCGGGAACCTCCAACTCTCCCGTCGGTGGGCCGTGCAAATGAAAATGAAACACCGGAGTGACAGTTGTCGGTAGACGGAGGAGGGAGGGTCACAGGGCACAGCAAATTTGTAAATTGATTGCAGGATGGACTTGGGCTTTGATTGGGAAAACGAGAGCAAAAATGGGCCAACAGCAGCACGTGGCTATGAAGATTAGAAGGTAAAATATTACCAAATATAATAAATATATTAAAATTACTAAATATATATAAAATAAATGTCTTGTTTTAAACACTAGCATTCTTGATTAGTTTTAAATCCTTTTCTACAAATTACAAAAACTTGTGTTACACTCAGCTTGATATTATTTACATTTTATTACAAGTTCAACTTTCACCCACTCTAGTTATGTATTTATTTAAACTTAAATGAAAATAGAAACATTTCCCCCTATAAATATGCCATGTAAAATATGTTAATCACCTAAAACATATTTTGGGTGCCTGCATTGCGGCTTTTGAGTGGCATTTGGAGCTGTTCGCGCATTCTGCTTACATTTATTCCGAGCTCCTGTCCCCACTCAACTGGGCGCATCCGCCTGGAATACTTGACTGACACTTTTTCCATTGCACCCGAAACCAAGCACACAAATGGAATGGCGAGCAGGAGGACGCAGGAGGCGGTAGCAAGAGGCAGGAGGAGTTAAAATGCTCCTCTAGGGCGTTAAGCCGGTGGCCGAGCGCAGGACGCCCCATAATATGATTTAGCCATGGGCTTTGTGGTCGCTAACATGGCTAACTGGAAAGGAGGAGGTACAAATGAGGAGCAGGAGCTGGAGGTTCAAGTCTATGTTTGTCTATGCCACCAAGCCCTGGGTGCTAATAAACGTTTATGCGCTGCGCAAAAATTATGGCTAAAAGAGAAACATTTTCATATATCAAAAGAAATATATTTTGAGTGTGTTAAAATATGTTAATTAATTTTTATTTAAACTTTATAAAAATCAGAATTAAAGAACTTAAAACCTAAATCAATATTCGTTGTACACCGAATTAAGGATAGATCCTGTGGGATTATCAAAAACTACTTCCTTAACTAATTAACCCAAAAATCCCAACTGTAGGAATTTCTCCAAGTGCAGTACGCATCGTTAAGTAGCAGGTGGCATCGTTTTGGCCGCCTGTTTAGCTGTTTAGTCGCCTGTGTGTGTGTGCGAGTGGGTGTGTGTGTGGATGTGCGAGAGTTGGAGGAGAGCACCTTCGTCCTGGGCACATGTAGCTGGCGTTTAGGCACTACAAAAGTTGCTAATGTTTTTAAAGAGGCCTTTTTATTATACAAAGTCAAACATTCTGACAGCACACAAGCGCCGAGCAGAGCACACACCCCACACACACACACACACACACACACACCAATACCGATGCAAATATACAACCGCAGTGGCCACACACACATCAGGCACATTGCCAGTGTTTAACAATGGACTGAACACAACTCAACTCTCGACTTGACTCTCAGCTCAGCTGGCTGTGTTCATTCATATATTCATGCAAACACGCACTCAGACACAGGCGCAGACACAAACACAGATACGGATGCGGATACACCCACACAGCAGCGGACAAAGTTCCAGGACTCAAGGATTCGCGGTATAATAGGGGGGAAAAGTAAGCTCCGAGAGGGTATCAAGGAGGAACCACAATTAAGCAAAGAGGTCTTATATTTTGATCAATTTGAAAGTGAACAACATTGTGATATTAATGGAATGTTCATCTTAAGAGGGATCACATGTTCATCCGGAAGATGTATTCCAAATTTAAGGATATGTTCATCCTAAAAATATACAAATAAAAAATCTATAAAAATCGAAATCCTACAATGACTAATAGTAGCTTTTCATGCGTTGTAAATGTCTCTATAATACCCTGCAAGGTTATAACAATTAAATAATGTTCAGTTAGAATATAAATAAGTGTTTATCCCACAAATGAACACATGTTCATCCTAAAAGTGAACCAATGTTTATCCTAGGCATAAAGAAATACTATAAACTTTTAAATACTATTCTTTATCCTTGAAACTTAAATATATCTTTTCTAAATTGATTAATTTACCAGGATCCCCTTCTTAGTTCCTATTTTCTTGACCGCCAAAGTAGGTACCCAAGAAGCACGTGAATGTGCTGCTGTGGGTGGGTGACCGTGTATATTACATAATGTAATGGCGAAGGAAATGCTTAAATTCATCAACCTTCTTATTACATAGCCGTTGACTTTTATGCTTATCCCCGAGACTCCAGGCTCAGAAATCAGAGAACGGCACACCGCGAGAAATGGGGGCTGACTGCTTGGCTGGTTGGCTGGTGTTCTATATCTAAAATATCACGTATACGACGTACATATATATTTCCACGTTTTTCTTTGGTGTCAGGTGCTGGAATGGGTCGAGGCGAAAGCGGAACTAGTTCAAGCACACCCGAGATAGCATTGGGAAAATCGGAAAAGCGGGCCACCGAAAAACCTTTTGGCGTGCTCGTTTTGCATAAATAATATTGATTTATTGGGTAGCGCAGCAGCGTATTTTGCGGTTCATAAGCGAGCAATTTTAATGCTAAGCAACACCGAAAGCGAAAGCGAAAGGAGCAAGGAAGAAGGCAGCAAGGAGCGAGGAGGGTAGGGAATAAAGCCCGCACACAACGGAAGCCCAAAAAGTATGACACACACATGGCACGATTTGTTTTCCTTTTTCGCCTTTCTCCATTTCGCTGTTCTTCTCTTTGTTTTCTCCGCTTTTCGCAGTTTTTGTCCTGTTCCTGTCGTCACGAAACTGTGGCGCAGCAAAAGGGACGAGAGAAATGGAGAGGAGCACTCACACACACACACACACACACACACTTTGCCGCCCACACACAACTAAGTATGGCCCCTAATGCTAGAGGCTCCATAAAAAAAAGAAGCAACTCCCAAACTCAAAGGCGGCGGCACCCCTTCCCCCGAATTGGTTTCCCTTTCGCTGGCTGTTGATTTATTTGGTGTTGCTCCTTGCCCCTCCTCCCACAAAAGAGGACACTCCGAAGCGCTGGAGTCCTTTCGAAAAATATGCTCGAGTTATAAATTGAAGTTCAGCCATTTATATGATCTTGCGATTATGCAGCAAATTGCTGTCGAGGAAGGCTCCTCCTACAATCTTTCCGGGGGGAAATCTTGCAGGGATACTGGGACATCCTTAAGTGGTCCCCTAAAACTTGGTTTTCTTATAAAATGTATTAATTAACTACTGGTTATATAAAAGCTGTAGGTTTATATCGGACTCTGGGTTTAAAGTTACTCTAAATCCGTATGATAAACTCTATGAAATTCTAAATTGAATTATAATAAATTAATCATATAAAAAGTTCTAAAATCCTGGCAATGCCAGGAGCCTCATCCTTGAAAACATCCTTAATAGAACTAAACTAACTAGGAAATATAATAAATACTCAAAACGCTTCTTTGGTTAGCTGGAATAGTTATTTTATCAATAAATATATATGTATTTCTGATAACCATTCCTGCAATTCCATATATCATGTCCCAAAATCCAATTCCTATCGCTGCAACTTCCTTTGGATCTAACCTTTTAAATGTTGGCTTAAGTAAAAGCCCAAACAAATCATTAAGCAACCCCAACTGGCAATTAGCCTGGCTATTACATTCTATACATACTGGGCTTTGTGCGATTGCCATTTGTTTGGGGGGGACTTCGAGGTCTCTCCGATATATATTGGGGGATATGGTAGGACACCCTCCCCTTCCCAATGGGTCAGTTCGGACGACCTTCCTGCCGCACATATGAATATTAATAAAACAAAAAAAAAAAAAGAACCAAGTCATTGTCGGAGGGGAAGTAAGTCGCCGCATTGTGACAGAGCTACCAGGTAACTATGATATATCATTTTTTAGCCTCAGCATTTCCTTCTTGCATTCCCCCATTGTTGTGCTTAACAAGTTACCATTACATTTGGCATATATATTTTTGTATATATTTGTGATTTGTTGTGTGTCCTTTTGGCCACTTTTTCCCCCGAACATTTCATTGACTTTTCGGTTGTTGTTTGTGCGCCTTTTCCCCATAGAAACAAAGGAGGGAGGGACTATTGAGGTCAATAGTAAAAGACAACAACATATGGCAAGGTTGCTTTGAAATTATTTTTTCCCATTTTCTTTCTTTTTTTTTGTTCGAAATTAACTTTTTTGTTGGCTTTCCTTGGGAGGGAAGCAAGATTGAAAACGGGGGAGTCAGTCTCCTTTCATTTGCCTGCATTTACTATTTACCACTACATTTTTGTGGTAGTTCTTCTTTTTCTCTCTTTTTGCAGGGACAAGGGTCTAAAGATTAAGCTTCCTTTTGGGTAAAGTGTGTGTCTAATTAGGAAGTCCTTTTAAGAAAATCAATAAACATGTCTTGACCTCAATTAGATTCCGCTTACAGTTCACAAAACAATACACGTACAGTGAGCACCCCAGACAACAAACACGCACACACACCATGGGTGTGTGAACAGGAGGGGGGCAATGGGGCTTGAAGGAGGGACACACGTGCTTTTGATTTGGCAAAAAAAAAAAAGAAAAACGAGGAAAGAGCAAGCGAGAACGAAGGTTTCCGTAATAATAAAGACTTGCCTGCAATGTGCTGGCTAAGACGATTTGCGAGAGAGCCACACGGAAAGAAATGGGTGAGGTCTTTTGAAACATATTAACTATAGAGTATATATATATAATTAATAGGGGAAATTATCTATTAATAAATATGTATAAAACAGGATTTTTAAAGAAATATCTTTATAAAGGTAAATAAATTATAGTCAAAACGATGGGTTAGAACACACCTCAACGATGTACAATAACTACAATAAATTAATAATAATAAATATAATAAAAATATATATAATTTTGCCGCAACTACGAATATTTTCTTTCAAAAACTGAATAAAACCCAGATTCTATAACGATGCCCGATTTTCTTTTCTCTACAGAGACATGGCATAAAGAGGGGTTTTCCAAAGGAATGGAAAATTGTGTGGGGATGGGGAAAAAGTTCGCCTCGAGCATTCACACGCCATAGCCACAGACCATGACATGCAGACATGAGCGACGACTGCGACTAAGACGACGATTGCTTTTCACTTTAGCCAGGCCAAACTCCCAACTAGCCCCGCCGCCCTCTTTGCCCCTCCCCTTTAACTGCCGTTTTATGATACGATTTTATTTATTTACCCAGGTCTGAGCGAGAGAGAGAGCGAGAGAAAGCCGCAGCTTGGAGGAACGGAACGCGTCCTGGCATTGTAATGCGAACTGTCAACAAGAAGCTGCCTCCAAGGCAGCCAACTCTGGAGGTTGTTTCTCTGTTTGCACTGCCTCCTCCTCGACGTCTTGGGCTTCTTGTTCTCTGCACACGAAAAAATTAAGGAGGAGACCTAAAACTCCAAAGAACACAGAAAGAGTAAATGTGCAAAAGTGTTTTTTCTTGGAAAAACGAATTTAGGAACGAACTTTTATGAACATTTACCTTTTAATATTAGTACTTTGTAGCTTATCTCATTTTTTTCCCGTGTGCAGCTGCTGTCAGAAGGCTTTTGAAAGCTTGAGGATTCCACACGAGAATTAGTGTGCGGAGAGCACCAGCAGCGGCAAAAAGGAATACTTTGCAGAAACTGCAATCCGAAGATTACTGCGAATGCATTCCTTCGCAGCAAGAAATATAAGGCTTAAAGAAGGACTCAAATCGCCTTGCGTCCTGTCAAGACGCATATTGCATAGAAAGGAGTTGGAAACTAAGCATGAAAATGAAGTGGAAGCTTGCTCAGAGATCGGAGAGTTATTTATAATTAAAAAGTAGAACTTGTAGCTATGCTTATCCCATTTTATTTTGCTGTATTTAAGGCACTCTTGAAGAATAATCCCTTAATGGGTCTGGAAAGTCCAAGCTGCACTCACTCCATTCGCCGCCGTCTCATTTAATTTGGGGAAAACTCCGTCTACATGTGGGTCAACCGTTCGATTTGGTTACCGAAAAGCCCTACCACCACTCTCGACATTCCGAAAGCCGAACGAATGTCAATCGCAATTTTCTTGTGCCAAAGCAGTGACCGGTCCAGTCAGTCGTCAGTTTATCTCTGTTTAGTTTAACCCAGTTACTTGCTAATACAAATGAGCCTTAGCTGCTGCTGTCCCTGCGAGTCCTTCAAGTTCTCCAAATCCAAATCCTGCTAAATTCGGCAACAATTTGTGCAGTTCCTCCACTGATTTCGTATGCAACTTCCACGTTCTGTTGTTTGTCCTGGCTGAACTTTGTACCAAAAATGCAAGCGCCTTGGCCCTAGCCAGGAGACTCCGCCACCCCTCTGGGGAAATCCAATCCCGGCATTTTGGGCGGACAAAGGAAATGCGATGCCTTGCCTCCTCCTCCTCCTTCCACACTCGAGAGTACAGTAGCCCGTCAATCCTCCTCTCTGGCCCAAGTTAAAGCCAGTTCGGAGAGTGTGCGGAATCGTCATCGAACAGAGGAAGATGGATGGTATGGAAATGGGGGGGCGACTGCCGGCAGCTGGCAAAGATTTCCAGCTGGTCCCGTCGATTAACTGACATTTGAGCCCCGAATTCGGGTAATCACTTAGCTGAGCAACATGGGCAAGGTGGCTTATCGTCTAACGAATTCTTAGGGCGAAAGTAATGTAAGCGATATTATTTCAAGTCGATTTTGGTCGCGTGGGGCAGCGTTTTAAATTGTTTCTCAGCTTTCTTAAGTTTCCCTAACCAAGTTTGTTAATTATTTTCCATTTTGTACTCACTTTGCATGTGACATAATCCCACTGAGAAGTGCGCCAGCTCCGGCATCTGGCGGAGTATCTCCTCGGTGACCAGATGGACGCCACGGTGCTGCGGCCTCAGGTTGATCTTGCGCTGAAACCAGGCGGAACCGATCTGGAGGCCAACGATCGCATTGCCATCGGCACCGGCACCGGCGACGGCGCCTCCGCCGCCTCGTCCGCCGCCGCCACCCCGGTGATTCGCCGAGGCCATGGTGCTGTTCGAGCTGCTGCTCCGTATATTGCTATTCCGGCTGACGCTCTGCTTGACTCCTCCTCCGCCACCACCACCGCCGCCGCCACCGCCTCCTCCGCCGGCGCTGCCAGCTCCACCGCTGCCGCTGGTCGCTTTCGTTGTGCCGGCGTGTGGATTACTGCTGCTACTGCGACGTCGCTGGCCGCTGCGTCCGCCGCTTCTCGAGTGACCGGCAGCAGCAGGTCCCGTTCCCGATCCGGATACTGCTCCTGCTCCTGATCCTGATCCCGATCCTGCAGCAGCAGCGGCGGCGGCAGCGGCAGCGGCGGCAGTCGAGGTCGATGGTTTTGTGGACGACGTTGTGGCTTCTCCGGAGTCCGGACTCACTCACGCGCAACACTAACACACTGGGCACGGACGCGGGGACACGGGCAAGGACCCAAGAACTCGAGGACTCGAAACTCGATAGCTCGATAGACTCCCACAAGTTGTTGTCTTTGCACTCGTTTCACTCCGGATTTTGCATTTACTTCTTTGGCCTTTTTCGAACCTTTTTTTTATTTTTGCCGTGTTAATTTATTCTATGTTATTGCCACTTGTTTACGTTATCAGCAAAAAACTGTAAGAAAACAGAAGAAAGATATGGAAAAGTTAGTGGGTTTGCTTGTGGATAATTTATAGAAAACTCAAGTTTCTGCTTTTGGTATTTGGAATAACAAGATTCTAGATTTTTAGCGCTGTCTCTTTGAAAGCCTTTATTTCTATATACTTCTTAATCTTTTCTCCTTAATTATTTACCTCGATGATTATTGGTTTATTTCATCATAAATATATTAAAACCCGATAAAAATAATTTAATGAGGGGTGTCACGGAAATTTCTGTGGAATTTCTTAACCTCTTTTTTTTTTAAATAATAAACTAAAACTTCATTGTTATAAAAACTTAAAATTAAAATGTAACAGGATAAATCACAAAGTCTAGCCTTTGATCTTCATCAAAATGGGCTTAAAAATGCTCCACTATAGTCATTATATTTTAACAACAGAAATAACGAAGCTCAAGATACCCTCCAACCCAAAAATGGTAACCACTGCCCTTGCAGCGCCTAATCCATGGGCAACCTTTTATGGCGAACCCTACAGTTGTCGATGCCACCGAAATGGACTGTTCCACTGGCTCTAACTAGTTCCCCATAAATCAAATATTAGTGTTTGGGCGTTGTTGGCGCTGCTCCGAGTGTGTGCGGTGTGTGGCTGGCTACATCTCAATTAGAACCCGGAATAAGTACGGGGAACCGGGGTGTAGGGTGTAGGTACTATGTGTAGCCCACAATCAACAAGTTTTTAATTGCCAAACGCAAACAGCAAACAAGATTGTTATGGTTATCAGTGGGCCAGAGGTGACCCCTCCGCAAAAGCATGTGCAAAGTGTTGGGAGAGCAATAAGCCAACATTTAAAAGCTTCATTACCATTTAATTTTTAATGGTTATATTTTAAAAGAGCCGAGGCCTTGCAGATTGCCATCAAGCCTGGAAAGCCACTTAGGGTTAAAACTGCGTATGCGTGATTTCTGAAAGGTTACTGTACTGTTTTCCCTTCTATTTGTTTATAATATTTAATAATTAAGTTTAAATATTTTAATATTTACATTTTAATGATAAAGCTGGCGAGGGAAAGATAATGCCTAAAAATTTGATAAAACTCATAATTAGAAAATAAAAAATAATTACTAAGCCAAACAAAATCTTAAAAAATGATCTTTTTTAATAAATTATTTGGGTGCCACAAACTATAAGTAATTTAAATTATTTAACATATAAAATAAACAAACTAAAGTATAGAAAAGAAAAATCTTACTACAGTAACCTGATATTGCATGAATTTACATTTTAAATATGTTAAAACTCATCCGACTGCATAAATAAACATATTTAAATTTCACAAAATATATTTTTTTTTGCTGCTGTTCGGAGCAAAAGTCTCAGCTTCAAGGAGAGTCCTCCCAAAGAAGAAGGAGCCGCTGGAAGTCAAAAAGTGGAGTAGAATTTGAAGCGGCATAATGAGCACGTGTCGCCCAAGTGGGCCAAAAAGGACGACGACGAGGGAGCCGTGGCGGCAGGGGTAGAGAGTGACAAGGACATGGGATTGTTGTTGGCCCCGGGAAAAGCGTTCGTGCGAAATGGTAACAGAGGCTACGAAAGGCACGAGCCAAGGCACAAGATAGACACCCATTGCAGACACATGGAATCAAGGAAAACGCTGTTTAAGAATCCCTTTTCCTCCACTCACACACACAGACAAGTTGAGTGCACTGAAACAGCAGCATAACGAAGCAATCGAAATGCATTTGAATCGAGGAAAATGGAAGGAGGGGCAAACGGCAGCAGGAAAATGGGAGATGTAAGCCACAGCTGCTGCTGCAAAGTCAAAAACCACGACGCCTATGTGACTGAGTGTGCTTGTGAGTGATTTGGGGTGTCGGTATTTGGGTAAGCAGCAAAGTAAAAAAGGCTCCAGCACACGAGCAGACCAAAAAAAAAAAACAAGAAACAAAAAAGGAGGCATCGCACTCACCACACAAAACGATTTACACGACACTAAAGGCGGTTGCAGGGAAAGGTGGGAAAAGGAGGCTGCACAATTAGAGATGAGCCAAAGGCTGAGATATATCTGGATTACAGAATGGTAATTCTTAAACATTCTTCTTGACAATATCCGTTTCAATCCATTTGAATAATTAAATAATTAATAGATTGAAAACAGCTACGAAGGCGTTTTAATAATTCGGTGGATTTAGTTCAGAAAATGTACAAATATTCAAATATAAAATAAATTCCATTTGTATTGCATATTTTAATTAAGAAAATCTATACAAATTTAAAGATGTAACTGAAAGTATGGTACCATATTTATAATAAATATTTATGAAAGCAGAATGCAAGCAAAAGCAAGTGCTAAGGCGAGAAGGTATATTTTATAAAAATCGATGTTTATGATTAACCATATTTTTATGTATTTAAAAAAAATTGTTTAGTAACAAAAATAATTAAAAATACTGGTTTCTTTATTTCTTTGTTAATTTTTTTTATATTTCGATTATAAGTAAAAAAAAAAGAAAGGACCAGAGGAAAAAGAGAGAACCGCTCATCTTTAGAAAACTTAACGGAACCGAGTTAAACCGAAGGTGTGCCAGCGGAGGTGAGAGAAACAGAGGAGCGGTAAGGAGCAACAACTAAAGCGGCAACCCCAACAACAACAACAACAACTACAATAACAGGAGCAGAAACAACACCAACAGTGGCAAGTAGGAAGCGCGTTGAGGCCGCGCACCAGGTAAAATGTACTTTATTTCTTTTACAGGGCTACTGTTCAAATTTGCATATGCTTTAAATATTTAATGTAATTCAAAAAGAGGAGACAAGTCTCATGCCAACGCAACAACAACAAGAACAACAGATCTGGCAATCGGACAAAGCCCGGCTCCGCTTGGCATAATCCAATTGGACTTTCACACACCTGGAGCAGAGCAGAGAGCCGCTCACTCTCCTCTTCTTCTCTTCTCTCTCTTCCTCTCCAGCTGGATTCCCAAAAAAACATGGAAAATATATTCGCGCATTTGGCAAAAAATCAATTTTCCGTGTGATTGCCAAATGCAATTCCCGGGGAAATAGGGAAAACGAGGAAATCTAAGCAGGTTTCCCTGTTGGAGCAACACCTTTCACGCGTTTCTTTGCGGTCTCCGGCATTTCTACGGTTCCTTTTATTCGCTAATTATTGACATAACAAATGTGGAGCAAACACACACACAAACACAAATACTCCGCGCACACAACACCCGAATATTCTGATGACAGCACACGCGAGAACCGAAATAAATACCAGGGGCCTTTTTGTTTTATTCCGGGCAACTAATGTTTTAAGATATATTAATTCCTTTCACCTTACTAGTTTCGATTCTCGCGGCACAGTTATAATCCGGAGAGGCACAGATCGAATAGACTAAGTTAAAGTTTTTTCTTTTTTGCAAACACTGATCTTACAAGTGAGGAGACGATACTATCGATATATGGAGACTTGGAGCGTGAAACCATCGAAGTCTTAGCTTTGGGCGGCGATAGTGGGCAGCACTAGACAATTTGAATAATGCGTTCTTTCAGATTTCAATATAAAATGTTTTAAACTAATTTGGGTGAATATTTAATGTTAAGAAGTATTTTAAATAAATACATTCTCATAAAAAATTTATTATACTATTTAAATTTTATTAAACTGTATTTTTATGTTTTAATTTCTAGCTCTTGTGCTGTTGTATAAATTTTTTTATTAAAAAGATCGGAGTAATTTTAGCAAAAAGTTATGTTTAAAAGCCCAAAATCATCATTTTAATCTTTATCTAATAATTTTACATTTTACTTTTAGATAATGTTGATATATTCGAATAAGTTTAGAGAAAACTTCGAGCTTAAGCTTAAATGTGTGGAAAATTAATGGTTCTGAATTAAGCAACCCTTTTTCTCTTTATTAAGAAACTAGCAAAATGTAATATCTTAATCATATATTGAGTGAATGATAAATAAAAACACGCCAATTAAAAGTGTTCTTTTCATGTTTAAAATGTAAGTTATTTTTTTTATAAAAGCTGAAAGCCCTGTCGAAATCGAAATCAATCACTTTAGGGTAATTTAATTTAATTTAAAAAAACTAAAAACTATGTCGGGAACTAGCGACCTGCCTGCATCCAATCGAATATCGATTATTTTTTGCGGCGATAGGCGTGCAAAGTTTGGCGGTCAAAACAAAAGCGCTCGAAAATGTGCAAAATATACGAGTAATTTGGGATTTTACGAGTATTTACACGGATTCAGATGCTTTATTTGCGTGAATTGTGATTCGAAACAGAACGGGGGAAGCGGTGCTTACTTTTGCTTGGTGATTATTTATTGATTTGTGGATTATATGCGTCTAATTGCAATTGCAGATGCTTGCTGGCTTGGTGCTGGAATTCGGGGGATTCACAGCGTGGGCGGGCGCGTTGTATGCTGTTGTTGCTGGTGCTCCTGGTACTGCTGCTGCTGGCCGGGAATGTGGCCAACGTCGGAGTCGTTGGATACGGAAACGGGGCCGGAGTCGGCGGGATCTCTGGGCATTTTGCTGGCCGTTCCACCACAGTCTCCACTGGCGATGATGACAACAACAAAAACAAGGACTTGCGGACTGCCGACTGTCGACTCTAAATATAACGTTTCGTCGTTACACTCTCGTTACTCGTTTTCTTTCTTTTTATGTGGCCAATTCACAGAATGTACATTTTTTACACCTTTCTCACACACACACCCACGCACTTTGACGCTCACACTCGCATATTTTCGGCCCCGATTTTCGCACAGCGAAAGCGTTAGCGTTTTGCCAGCGGATTTTCCTAGTTTTTCCTATTGATTCGGGCAGCTGCTCCCCCTTTTTGGGTTTTCGCTCAACAGGATTCACAAGCGACTTGGGGGTTTTTCATCTGCCTGCTTTTTTCAGCTGCACGTTACCAAATGGGTGACTCCCATTTGGAGCCACATGGGCAAGAATTTAGCATGGGGCATTCTTCGCGGAGGTCCTCTTCGCGGGCGGGGGGATAAGGAGGTTGCTCCTGGTCTTAATTCGCCTTGTGTGTGTCTCTGCCTTGATTTTCTCGCTTATTTTTTTTTTCTCAATAAAACTTCATGGCCCTATTACATATGTACTCCGCACACACACACACGCTCGCCTTCGCACACTCGCGCGCACACACACCCCGAGCACACCGATTGCGATTGCGATTCGATCCGAGGATAATACTATATAGCGCCACGATTCCTGCTGCTGCTGCTGGGTGTGCGTGTGCCTGCTCCGTTTCAATATATAGCTATTCCTTTTCCGATTTTGTTCCCCTGTTTTCGTTAGCCTGGTCTCTGGCCTCTGCCTCTGCTCTGCCCTGCTCTCTAACTTTTTTTCAGCAACTTTCTACTTTCTAGATATTTTCTCTGCATGCCTTCTCTCTGCGACGAGCGCCCAGCGATGTGCCACCGAACGAGAGCCTGAACTGAAACTGATTCGAGGATAGCACATATTTTGTTGAATGAGTAGGTGAATGAGTGCTGCTGCCCCACTCGCTGCTGCTCCAAGACGGACCTTGTTTTCGGCGCCTGCGCCTGGATCCAGCGAGTAAGTTCCTTCAGGGAGGTCAGGCGACCATTGTGAATGCTCCTGACGGGGGCTGCCATCTCCGGTTAGCTTCAGCCAGGTGGCGCCTTGGTTCGATAGCGATTGTAACGGCCGTTTTATAATTTAAATTATATTGTGGTCGAAGGAGAGGAAATCCTGGAAATCGGTCCAGGAACTCGAAAGTTATCTATAAAATGATAGTAACAGAAATTATTATTACGCAAACTTAAAAATATAAAATTGTTTTGTTTACCTTAGAAATTTAATATATATTTTTTAAGACATTTAATATATTCTCTAAGACTTTTTTAAGGTTTTAGTTTGGAAAAATCTAGATTTTCTATATTAAATTAAAATGAATTTTATTTATATTAAGTCCTTTTTGTAATTCCTCAACTTCTAGCCATATTAACAGTCTGCTAAGGTAATGTTTGTAATTTTTTAAAGAAACTAATTACAAAAGAACACCACTTTTTTCTTGGCCCACTGAAATAATTGCAATCCCATAATTCTAGTCGCCAACCCCTAAATGTCACACGGTCATTAGGCCACCTTCTGGGCGCCTCCGGAATCCCGCCCAGAGTTTTGCAGTTTACCATCTCGGCGTCGACCCGATAGTGAGAGTGTAAGTAAGCGAACCAATTGGGTGTGACCAGCAGGTGGCCCATGGCTCGTCCAACTAACTAACTAACCATATGCATGTTGTCTTTTGTTGGGGGAGGCCGAGAGGTCTGTCCCTCCTTGAATTCCTCCACCCACTAGAGCTAGGGTATGCAAAGTGAGTGGGGCTTTTTATCCTGTGGCACGCGGCACAAAACGCCGCACCCAGTTTCTTGGATTCGACCTGAGTTTGTTGTCATTTTCACATTCATATCCACAATGGACGAAGGGACTGGCCAGGGACGGACTTAAGAGGAATTAAAATTGAATAAAGTATTTTAATTAATTATATTTGAAGTGTTTATCAAAATATTTTCTAGTTCTAATTTCAATCATATATTTTGGTAATATAAATATACCACTACATAATTTTATATTATGCACTTATGCATTTTAAATGTCCTCGATATACATCCATACTGAAACCTCCTTATTCTTGAAAAGTATTTCTGAAAAATTATTAACATTATTAACCTTTTAAAACAAATCCCTCACCGTTGCTACTAAAATATCTATCATTACATTTTCGCGTTCCAGCTTTCATTTGTCCAGCGGCAAGGGCGAGGGCTTTTCTTTGTTTGTTATTTTACAAGTTTGCCATTTGGAACGCCACATGGCTGGGCAACACCCCATATATCGAGGGAGTATGTGGGGCCACGCCTACGCCGCCTCTCCTACCAACATATTTGGTGAGCCAGGCCAGGCCAGGCTAGCCGCTCCTGACCCACAGTCAGGCAGACAGGACAGCAGTTGTAACTGGATTGGCAAGGCAGCCGGACGTGTGACTCGGGAGCTAACTCCACCATAAATCAGGCGGAATCATGGATGACGATACGGATATCTTTGACATTGACCCGCGTGAAGTGTGGCTGGAGAAGGATGCCATTGCAGGATTCCGAGTGTGGCACATTATAGCCGCCGTTATCGGCATTCTGATGCTAATAAGTGGGTAGAAATTGACACATTAATATATGTAGATCAATTATTAATGAATAATACTTACACCTAGTGATAATGGTGTGCTGCTGCATACGCTTCCGTATACCGCGAACCAAGCAGGAAATCGAGGCGGACTACCAGCGCAAACAGATCACCAAGAAGTTCCGTGAGAAGCTGCAGCAGATCAAGAACTCGGAAATGGACGACATGGATCTGCAGAAGGGTAAGACAGAGAAGTTGCTCATGCCATCTAGACCGTATCCACCACGCATACACACCGCCTGGAAGTTTTTTGTGTACCGACACTGTCCCAGTTTTCGTTGTCACCCTAATGCGAGCCAAGCCCTTTTCCTGTCTGGTGCTCCTTTGCTCCAGTCCCTCCCACACGCATTTCTATATACAAAAAAAAAATGATAAACGACTTCTCCAGCTGGCTCCTCTTGTTGCACGCTAGTTAATGCCACACTGAGCAAAAAGGTATTCAATTCTTGACATTAACTTAATTTAAAAAAAATAGATAAATAATGATTAGGTCGTCTTCCCTTCAAGTTAAAAAAAACAACTATTTCTTGGGAAGCTATAACAAAATAGTCCTTAAACTCATTTAAATATTATCGATTGGAAGGCAGTAACCATAAATATAAATGCATTTTGGTGAACAAAACGCAAACAATATCTAAAATTATATTAAAAGATGCTAAATTCTTGGATTTAATTAATTTGAATTAATACCCCAACGAGGCATTCTTAGCTAAGTTTAAAATTAGAAATTTCCATTCTTCAGCTCAGTGCTTAGCGAATTACTCACACTCTCTCTCTATCCTATCACAGCACTTGCTTATATCAAATTGGAACAGTACGATGATCCCTAAGGGCTATGTAAATTCACCACGCACCCTGTACAAACTATTGGAAAGAACACTGCCCATAAGTAAGTAGCACAAAATTCACAAATATTTAATTATTTTTGCAGTCATTATTACATAGTGATATAATAACTTCCTTTCTTTCAGTTTGTTCCCGCATCCAGAGCGATTATCTGAACTTACAGGCCAGCTTGGAGAGCATGAATGAAAAGCAGAATGTAAAGTTTAAGATCTAAAAGTGCCTCCTCCTTCTTTGGGAAAGAGTGTGTGTTATACGTAACTGTTATAGTATTGTGCATCCGGCGGAGATTGTAGTCTTAAGAAAATGTTAGTAAACTAAGAATCGCGGCAAATGCGTTTAAATATGCCACATGAAGAGTAAATAAATTTAAACAGGCTGAAACATTTAGCTATCTACCATTTTTTATTAAAGACAGAGCTCAACCGTTTTGATGATTCAAATTTTCTCAAGCTTGAGACCCATCGAACAACTCATTAAAAATGGTTTCTTGTATATATTTTATATTGCAATTTGATTTTCTCGTTTTTATTGAATTCCGCGCTTGATCAAAGGTATCAAAGGATTTGTTTGCAGTACGTTTTTTAAATGCGTTTCTTCTCTCTACACATATATATAGGCTAATTGTCTGTGGGGATTGAATTCTCCAGATTGCGACTATATAACAAGTTGGTGGCAGCCCATCTAGTCGTGTTGTTAGTTTTAATTCTCATCTTTTACTTAAGTTTAGGGTTTCTTTTATTGGTTAAAAAATAATATTGTTCTGCTGTGACGCTAATGACTCTGGCTAATGACTGTAACAAAACATGCACACAATTCAATTACTAAACGCGTAACTATTAATTCTTTGTTCATTTTATGTTGCTGCTGAGCTTACATTTTAGCCTTAAACGTTCAGTTGTTTTGGAATACTTTCTTTTGCTTGTTATCTGGTTTAGTTTAGTTCTAGTTGGTTTGCCAAAATTTACGCTTCGGTTAACCGCATTTTAATACACAATTTTTATTTCTTTTTTATATTTTATATATAAAAACAACTAAATATACTGCACGCATCATTCGATGCGCTTGAACGTTCTCCCCCTGCAAAGGATTAGGGAATTAGTTATGCGGGAAAGTATTGAAAGGTTAATTCACTCACGTTATAGTTTTCTTTTCCGTGTTTTTAGGCTCGGGCCTGGCACGGTTTAGCACCTTGAGGAAATCCGAGGTTTTTGCACGCATCCGGGAATGAATGTAAGCCTTTGAACACTGTCGGATAAATATGTTTATAATTTTTTATAGTAATTTTGTTTTATAATATAGTTATTCTAAGAAAACCAACCTTAATGTGGTAGTGCAAATAATCTCGAAACATGTGTATTAGGTTGATGGTATTGTCCCTTGTTTCTTTGTTGGTGTGACGAGGAAAAAGCACTGCGTGTGATATGAAAATTATAACATTATTCAGACTACAAAAATAATTATAAACTATGGAATCCTACCAAATGTAACATAGCCAATATTGTCACCAACTCTGGCATCCGAATTGGCCAATTCCAGC
Source organism: Drosophila seguyi (assembly GCA_008042675.1). Classification (NCBI taxonomy): domain Eukaryota; kingdom Metazoa; phylum Arthropoda; class Insecta; order Diptera; family Drosophilidae; genus Drosophila; species Drosophila seguyi. The sequence continues at coordinate 112,089 of VNJU01004126.1, forward strand.
GGCGGTTCGCGGTGCGAGAAGAGCACTTGTGGCGCTGTGTGTGAGGCACGTCGCCCTTCCCTCAATTCCTGCATGAATACTTTGCCGATAATCACATCGTCCTCGTCGCGGAAAATGGTACTAAACACAACGGTGACACGATCGGGTTTGGACTCCACGTATCTTTGAAGCAAATAAGTTTTTTTATAACGCCTTTCATCTCTTACTAACTCTAAACTTACAAAGTCTCATCGTTGCGATAGTTAATTACGGCCCGCTTTTGTCCCTCTTCACCCTGCTCCTGGAAGTCAAAATACTTCTCAAAGACAGAGGCAAAGCAGTTACGCTTCAGCAGGCCAATCCTCTTGGCAATTTGCTCCCAGTCATCTGGAATCTCCTCCAGATTGATAAGTACAGAAACATTGTAGCCTGTAAAGAAGAGTAATTAAGAGTAATTAACTTTTTGTTCATAGCTCAAGCCAGAGCTGTGTGCAGCAGACCCACCTTCTTCCGTGTCTGTGAGCAGACTGCCATATTCACGCTTCAGCAACTCGTCGGCTCCATGCTCTTGCAGTTGTTTGTAGAACTTAAGCGATATGCTGATCTAAATTTCATTATTATAATATTAATAATTATGTTTAAAAGGTTTCTTGAAGGACTCTTACTTACCCGCACTTTTGTCTTGTCGCCATTCACATTGGAAAGGTGATAAAGCACACCATCAAAGTCTGCTATTCGTATATCTATCGACTCTGGCTTCAGTCTGCAAAGAGAAGGAGAGAATTCCACAAATACGGATGAGTTCGATTGCTTATTAGTCACTTTCCCAGCCCCACCACGCAAACAACATTTTATCTTATCGTCAGAACTCGTTTATAGCTGATTTAAAAGCAACAATGGAGCTGTCTTTAAAAATTGGGGCGTATGTATGCACCTTAGATTTGAACTGTTTTAATGACATTTATTCAAACAGAATATTTGATGCTTCTTAAAGTATTTAAATAATTTCGGGAGAAACTCACACACAACTTAGGGAATTAAATTCTAAAATATGCCATAAAATAGCTCCCAACGTAACGATTTAAATTAATTGTACACAAACACAAGTCATCTGTTATAATATAATTAATTATTCAGGATGCCGTTCGTATTTCTGGTTTATATAGGAGAAATTGAGACACAAATCAAAGATGTATTTAAAATTATGCCACTTTGTCTCCAGTATTACAACTACAGTTAAGAAAGGGTTCCTAGCGAGTTCAGCTTTGTAGTCGAACACAAGTCATCTGTTATAATATGAAAATTATTCAGGATGCCGTTCGCCTATACATTTTTTATTGGAGTAATTGAGACACAAATTCAAAGAATAAATAAAAATATGCCACTTTGACTCCATTCAGAAGTTTCCAAAATAAATTTCCAAATGTACACAAACAAAAGTCATCTGTGACAATATAATGATTGTACAGGATACTGTTTGGATCTCGGGGTTAATCTGGGAGCATTGTAGACACGAGAAAGATGGACTTTAACATGTAAACTTTGTCTCCGGCAAATCATATTAGAAGAGTCTTTTAAAACGTTTGTACACGAACACAAGTCATCTGTAATAATATGATTAATTATCCAGGATGCCGTTCGTCTTGAAGTACTTGATTTAGGAGCATTTGAGACACAATTTGGGATGGTATCCAAAAGGTGCCACTTTGACTCCCGAGAAGGGTTCTGCTTTTGGGGATTGTGCACGTAAAAACCATCATGACCAACATAGATTGATATAGATGATCCTTATGAGACAATTACTCTGGGAGCATTGTAGACACGGGAAAGAGAGATGCCTTTAGCATGTAAACTTTGTCTCCGGACATGGTATAACATTTTTGGGGCTACTGTACACGAACACAAGTCATCTGCTATAATATGATTGATTATTCAGGATGCCGTTCGTCTTGAAGTACTTGATTTGGGAGCATTTGAGACACAATTTGGGATCGTATCCAAAAGGTGCCACTTTGACTCCCGAGAAGGGTTCTGCTTTTGGGGATTGTGCACGTAAAAACCATCCTGGTCAAATATGATTGATAAAGATGATCCTTTTGAGACAATTACTCTAGGAGCATTGTAGACACGGGAAAGAGAGATGCCTTTAGCATGTAAACTTTGTCTCCGGACATTGTATAACATTTTCGGGGACATTGTAGACGAACACAAGTCATCTGTTATAATATGATTGATTATTCAGGATGCCGTTCGTCTTGAAGTACTTGATTTAGGAGCATTTGAGACACAATTTGGGATCGTATCCAAAAGGTGCCACTTTGACTCCCGAGAAGGGTTCTGCCTTTTGGCATTGTGCACGTTAAAAACCATCCTGACCAACATAGATTGATATAGATCAGAGATGGGCACGAGATCTAACGGTTTGGGTAGCAGCTCGGCCAGAAAAAAAAAAACAACAACCCCTAGCGTCGCGACGCGTCGCTGCCACGTGCCACACAGAATGTGCGAGCAGAGAAAATACACTGACAAAAACTTTGCACTTGTCGCTCCACAAATCAAGCACTGCATCAGATCCGAATTAGTAATTTTCGTAAAGAAATATTTAATCTCAAGTTGGGAGCTTTCAATATGTTCATCCATTCTTGTCCGCATAAGAAAAACGACTGCAAAAGAAACCCAAACGTTTTTTCTTTAGTGCAGAAGTCAACGCCAGCCGCGCAGTTCCCTTTAAAATTGTTCTTGTTTTTGGTACGATTTGCGAGTTCGGTCCCTTCGATTGTGTTGTTGCAAACTCGAGATCGCGGCGATGTGCTTGCTACCTGCTCCAAAAGTCTGTGTCGTTGTTTTTGTAAAACTTCACGGTTCGCTGATCGCGAGCACCGAACATCTGGCACGACTTGCTGGCGCCTCCGAAAAAAGATAACGGTTTGAGCAGTGTGAGCAAATTGAGCCACGGCGTGCCCATCTCTGATATAGATGATCCTTTTGAGACAATTACTCTAGGAGCATTGTAGACACGGGAAAGAGAGATGGCTTTAGCATGTAAACTTTGTCTCCGGACATGGTATAACATTTTTGGGGACATTGTAGACGAACACAAGTCATCTGTAATAATATGATTAATTATTCAGGATGCCGTTCGTCTTGAAAGTACTTGATCTAGGAGCATTTGAGACACAAGTGGAACGATTTCCAACGTATGCCACTTTTGCTCCCCCAAGGAGATTTCTCGTATAAATAAATCATTTTCGTATACATAACCCTGGTTCCCTAGACCTATTTAATCGCTACAGATCCCGGAGCCTTAAGTGCGGTCTATGATTTACTTGGCTTTCGCTCTTCAATGATCTCAAGGCGGAATGAGTCAGTTGCATATGATGCACAAAAGATGTGATAAACGAGCTGTAATGAATTAACCGTATAATGTACGTGAGTGGGAGGGAGAGGGAGCGCTAAACGATTGGATGAGTGTGTCCCCAAGCTTCGAACAACACCCGAAATAATCCCAAGGGAGTGAGCGAGATGGAGCGAAGCTGATAACGGAATCGACACTGGTGATAACGGACGGGAATGCAGACGGGAAAGTAGATAAGGCAAAATGGTGGTGCGGCAAATAGGGTCACATATTACGGCACTGCAAGAATGGGGGGAAACCTGGGGGGTTGACAATGGAACTCACCCGGCCTGGGCGTTGCGGTATTTGACCAGGAGCGTCTCCTCGATAATCCGATTATTGATTTCCAGCAGGATCATAGTTGTTGTTTAACTTAATTTTCGCCAATGCCGATGACAAATTTTATGACGTTGGCGCTGCTTCTTCTGCCGCTCCCTGCGCTCTTTCTGCGCTAACTGTTTCTTCTGCTGCTGCCGCCGCTGGAACTGGCGGTGTGTGTAGGAGCGAGACGGGGCGCTGCTCCAACTCACCAACACTGTCGCATCACGCCTGTGTTTTTGAGTGAGTGTGCAAGAGTGTGTGCGGCGTATTAGTGAATCAACAACAAAAAATGGGCGCTGATGTCGGCTTTTTTGGTCCGTCACACACACTCGCACTCACACTGGCGAATTCCAATGCTCACCCACACACACGTCCGCAAACTCGCAGCACTGCGACAGTCTTGCAGAGAAACGATTTTTGCCAGCCTCCTTGGTTAAATTTAATGTGCAGGGTCCTCGCTTTGCTGGGCGTGCCGTAAAAAATAGGTCTCGGACCGTAATACTTATAAAATTATAACAAAACGTGGGTGAAAACGAAGCACGCTAGAGGTGGAAGTCGATTAGAGAAGTGAATCATCGATACGCTTTTGAGGGCGACGTGACAATTTTTTGGATATCGATATTTTCAATGTGCGATAAGTAGAGAAGACTATTTTTAAAACGGGGACGAACTGCAGCATAGAAATTTTTAGCTGTGGCCAATGGCCAGAATTGTGGCTGGTCCTACTGAGGAAATAGGCGCGCTCTATAAATACCATGGCATGTACCAGTAATGATTTTCTTTGGGAGCATTTTTATAAACTATTTCTAGGCGTGAAAGTCAGTTATTACAGAGTTCGGGAAGCGAGTATCTGAAGCTACTATGTGTCCAGTACAGCCAATTACTTCTCAGAATCCAACATGAACCTTATTAGTAAAAAAAATAACCATTTTGTTAATACATATTTATTTAACCATTGTATTGTAAGTGCTGTTTGACACCAGTCCATTGATGCTTGCCGGCAACGAGTTAGGTTAGCTGCAATTAGAAGAAAAATAATCAAAATTTAAGGGAATTTGAAAATACCATCTTATGTATTTCGGCGGGCCGAAGTTTTTGTACCTTTACAAATTATAATAATAATTTTGAGGTTACCGGAATAACAGGATTTATTTTAAACAAAGTCTATTTTTCCGTCGGACCATGATTTTTTCTATAAAATTTGTTACTTGAGTTATACTGCAGAGCAACAGGTGAACATAGAGACATAGACTGTACATACCAAAGATTTTTCCACTGCTGGATGGCAGCTTTGTCAATCGACGACAGATTCTCCTTCTCCATTTTCTTAGACATAACGCGATTTCGCCAGTTTTGAATAGAAGCCCTCCATTGCGGGGGCTCTCGAGCGCCGGTCTCCGAACTGATGGCGTTCAGTTTTCCAGATAATTCGTGCCACAAAGTGTGCGAGGCCTTGAGCTTCAGCATAAGCACGCGGGCTTCCTTCTCGAAATTCATAAATGTCTTCTTGTGCTCATCTTTAAGGGCAGCTAGTTATACGTAATGGATATTAGTAGTTAAAATGTTATTTTGTTGGGTAAATAAAAAAAATATTACATCGACGGGAAGAGCTCTTCGCCGATGTCCCTGGCGCTTCAGCACTGAGCCCACGTGGTGGTCCACCTTTCCATGTAAAAATTCGAATATAAAGAAATATAAATATGAGGGCCTTGTTCAAGGAAGGGATACTTACTATGCTGACTTATATTGAGCCTTTTCACACGTATTTTAAACTTTTTTATACACTTTTCCATATTTCTTCTTTCAAAAATTCATCGACTTGCTTTCAGGAAAAAAAAAAACTGACTGCGCTGTCGATAACACTTTGCTTGGACTTGATCCATTAATATGGAACGAGGAAAATGAAACAATACATTTGATTAATTTTAGTTTTTGATAAAATGCTGTAATTAGCATATGGAAACTTAATAACAGGAAATAAAAGGAAAGCTTATAGCAAAAAGAATAGCTTAATAATTAAATAAGTTTAAAAGGCCTGTGCTGTTTGCGGAAGCAATAAACACGGCTTTCCAGGAATTCTTTAGTTCTGAGAAATCATACTACGAAATCCATTGCTCACAAGTATTTTTAAAGTTAATTATATAATATGTAACAATAAGAAAAAAATTATTATGCTTAAAGCTGGGATAAGTTTTTAAACTTTCCTTTTTTCAGTTCTTTGTTAATTTAAATAAAATTTTCGTGCACTTTCACTTTTTTAAAGAAAATAAGTACTTGCAACCTGCAATGCCGTGAAACTGTTTCTGAAATGCCTCATCACTTTTAATATTTAACTTCACTTATAGTTTTTACGCCATTGCTTGTCTTCCTTTAAATTGGGGATTAAATAAAAAATCATAGCAACCACAGCCACCTGTCTCTTACCAGTATTTCTCTCTTAAATGCGTCCTGGCTTAGCAGAGAAACAAACCCAGGCAAGTGCAAAGCTTTTAAGTGTTTCTCGCCAAAAAATAATAAATTGTAATAAATTTTATAAAAAACTGTTGAAGGGAGAGTGGGGCTAAGCCCCAATTGATTAAAAATTAGTTTGCTTGAAAATGGGGTTTTTATCAGGTGGAACTTCAAGGAACTTATTTTATTCTATTTTTAAAATTTTTTTGAAATATTCTCTTTTGAATAACAACGGTGTACATGTAACCTCAAATTTGGCTTGCTGTATTGTGCAACCGTTTTAGAGCACTGCATATTTAAATTTAATGTGCGATCATCACAATTTTTGGCTCACAGCTTTTCTCAACGGCCAGTTAAGCTCTCCTAAGACCCAAAGAGTTGGCAACTCTGTAGGCGACTTGAGAAATTAGTTGGCGCTAAGCTTTCGAGCGGACAACAGGTGGTCCCAGGTGATCGCGCTTCACAACGAAAGTGATAAATTCCGAAATAAAAACAAAACCCAGAAACGCGCGCGTCTTGTTTGGTTGTTGTTGTTTTTGCCTGTTGATTTTCTTGAGCAATTTGCGGTGCTTTTTGGTGCTGCTGCAACCGCGAGTGAGAGACGGAGACAGAGCAAAGTTCGAGTTGATTTTTCGGTTTTTATTAATATGTGATGTTAATACACAAAATCGAGACAATCGAGAAAACGTGTTTGCACTTATAATTTGCTCAAAGAAATTCAAATGGCTATGGAAGCTGTCGCCCGACTGCTGATCTTAGTCACCGCCTGCTGGCTGGGCCCAGCCACGGCTCAGGGGTTAGTATAACACACACACTCACACACCTGGCACTCTGGCCAGGTACTCCCACAGGTGACAGACATGGACATGACATCACTACCTCTGCACACTCCACTTGAAAGGCAAGAAAAACAAATGACTCGGACAACGAACTGCGGGACAGATCAGAGTTAGGAGAGGAGAAGAACTCCGGGAAGAGATAATGCCGCCGATCTGTAATTAACAACGTGTAATCAAGAAATTAGCCCTGGGCTTTATTACTGTCATAATAAGCTGACAACACAAGAGCGAAGCGAAAAAATAAACTAGTTAAGAGATGGAATAAGCCCGAAGCCAACGCGATTTATTTTTTAATTTTTTGTCTTTTCGAAGGCGCCTACGCAAATACTCAGGCTTGTTAGGGTGATGCAAGGTGTTGCCGGCAAAGGCAGAGGTTCCAAAAAGGAGATCCAAGCCATTGACAAAATGAGCTACAAGATTATATAATGATTAAACCAAGTCATATGTTTATAGATACAAAAATACAAGGTTTTGAAGAGATTATTTCGATTGAAATTAAATTGTTTAAGTTTGTAATTGTAAGGGATAATAATTAAGCAATTATTACCCTCATAATTAAACTCTTTAACAAATGTATTAAATTAGTTATTGTAAAACTTAAAAAAATAATATGAAAAGTAAAAGTTGTATAGATTCTCAGGCAGCTTTATAATTTCAAATCTTCGCCCTCATTCCCAACAAATTCACTTCTTAGAAATGTAAATATTTCGGCAACTTTCAACATTCTTTTTTTTAACAAAAGAAGACCCAAACTCGTAGAAAAGAATTGCTACAAAATAAACAATTGTCTGGCTTGAATCACCCTGATGTTACTGCTAGAGCGGAGGTGACACATAAACACGGATTGCCACTTGTGTACTCATTTCCGATGGCTCACGCTCACCTTGGGAGGCTGCTGACCGGTCGAGGTGATCACTTGGCGAATTTATACGCCAAGCCAAGAACCCTGATTGATTGACTCTGCTGACACCTTCTGGGTCTTTCTTTCCTGCCTCCCGCCATCTGGAAATCATTGAGTGCTGGCTGCCATATATGGGGCAGTAATTCAAGGCTGGCTTTTGCCAGCTCATGTAGGTGAATTCCGAGCATTGGGAAGTCCGGATAGGAGCGTCGATCAGCTATGACATCCACCTGGTTACATTCGTTTAGCAAAAGGCAATCAGGTGAAACATCTCCATGGCAAGTGGAAACTCGAAGCCAAGCAAAAAAGCGAAATTGTTTAAACAGTTTTTTTTTCCTTTTTTTTTTTGCGAGGAAAACCTGTTTACACTTTTTGGGCTAACAAACGTGACATAAACACAAAAGAAAAAGAAAATCGTTGCAGCTTAGTTGTCGGTGGGAACAGGTTAGGCCGCCAAAAGGCTAAAAACCGATTGGAATTAGAACAGGCCGGGCACAAACTGTGAATTACGCTGAAAGCTGGCACAGTTAGGAGACAGTCCATACATTTTTCGCAATCATTGCTTTCCAAACTAAATTTAATTAAAAGCCAGGCAATAACTTACTCCCGAAAATGTGTGCTAAGTGAGTGGAAAAGCCAAATAAAACTTGATTTGGGAGCTGGGACTTTTTTTGGCAAGCTCTTAAAAAGTTGCTTTTAGGCGAAAAACCTTTGCAGTATTTGGAAATCAAGGAGTTTTATAACTTGGCAGGATTATATCGTTTCGAAACCGAAGGAGAATATATATTATTTAGCAGCATCACCTGAAAATTCGATGTATATTCAAGCTTTATATTTTACGTAAACCATTGAGTGGTATATTATATATTTTCCATTATTAATCAAAAAAGTCTATTAGCAACTTGTATAACAACTAAAGCTTATTAATCTTGCCCAACTCAACTCTCTCATAATATTTAAAACAAAGTATAATCTTAAATAATACAAAAATAAAAAAGAAAACAAATTCAAATAATAAACAAACAGTCTTCGTTTTTTCACAGCTGCAATTGTTTGTTGGTAAAAAAAAGATACTGCCCAAGTGAAGACAAAAGAAAACCACAAGAAAAAACAAAAAACAATAATAATAACTATGGCTTGAGCCACTCTGGCGCAGTTCCTCCGACCCCGGGAGTCCGTCTCCAAGCCATTTCCGACAGCGTTTGATGCTGACCCGCCAGAGTACATTACCCCTTTCTTTTCGGGTCGTCGTGGGGCATTGTCTTCCGTTTTGGGCGCGTGAATGAATAGCAGGGGGAAGAGATCCAAGTTTCCAGATAGCATAACAGCATAGGTGTAATCCCCACTTATCTACGGGCATTAAATCTGCTTCTCTCTATTTGTTTTTGCTTTTTGTGGCGGCACTTTTTATGGTGGAGGTGGTGCGTGGCTTGTTGGCTTTTAAAGAGCGGGTTAATTTTAGAAGAAAATTATTAATAGAGCAGCCTAAGGTAGCGATTTAATTACTTCTCAACTATTAAAACAATCAAAAAGCGTATTAAATCAGATGATTTTTGGAAACCAATTAAATTACTTTCTATTCGAAAATCAAAAAATTTTTTATAGTTTAATATTTACATAATTATTCCAGACTATATTCGATCATCGCTCCGAATACAGTGCGTCCCAACTCGCAGTTCCATGTGGCCGTTAGCCTGCACAATGCCCCGGAATCCGCCAGATTCAAGGTGGGCATCCTGGGCAGCACCTACACGGACTTCAAAACGGTGGAATTGAGACCATTTTCCACGCAGCTGTTGCACTTTGAGGTGGGTTATTAGGATAAAGAAATATCGCACTTAACAAACTCCTAGTTCACCTTTCGAATCTCCCCTAGATTCCTGCACTGAAACCCGATAGATATCGTCTGACATCCGAGGGCGTTGGTGGCGTTCAGTTCACCAATGAAACGCAACTGCACTTCGAGGCCAAGGAGCACACGGTGCTGGTGCAGATGGACAAGAGCATCTACAAGCCCGGCGACCTGGTTCACTACCGCGTCCTCGTCCTGGATGCCAATCTGAAGCCATCTCGGGCCTATGGACGTGTCCATGTGGACATCAAGGATTCGGGTGATAATATAATCAGGAGCTACAAGGATGTGCGTCTGACGAATGCCATTTACTCTAATGAACTCCGCTTGTCGGACTATCCAAGGTTTGGAACGTGGTCCATAGTGGTGGAGGTGTCAGAGCAAATGCACACGCAGACCTTCGAGATCCTGGATCATATACTGCCCAAGTTTGTGGTGGATATCGATACGCCCAGGAATGCCATCTACAAGGATGGCAAAATAGCAGCCACCGTGAAAGCGCAGTGAGTGTAGAATATTTATTAAATTTATTTAAAATAATTAATTATGTTCCCTCCTTTAGTTACGCCTTTGGCCAGCCTATTGTGGGTGAGGCCACTCTGTCCATTTACCCCACCTTCTTTGGCTCCCTGCAGCCCTTTGTCAATGATCTCATCACACGCAAGGTGGTGCCCATCGATGGTAATGCCTACTTTGAATTCGATATTGAGAATGAGCTGCACTTGAAGCAGGACTACGAGCGGCAGTATCTCCTGGATGCCCTGGTGGAGGAGAAGTCCACGGGTTCGGTGCAGAACTATTCCACAGTTTTGACCCTGCACTTGAATCATTATCGCGTGGAGACCATCAAGCTGCCCAGTTACTACATACCCGGGGTGCCCTTTGAGGCCACAGTGAGTTGCAGTGAAAAGTTAACTTAAATTAAACAATAAAATTAATGATTTCCTTTTAGGCTCGCATAGCGCGCAATGATGGCGGTCCTCTGAGGGACTTTAATCCCCAGATCGAAGCCTATCTCACGAATGTCTATGGCAGCAGTGAGATGTACAATCGCTCCTCCTACAGCCTGGATGCCAGCGGCGAGATCAAGATGAAGTTTACAGTGCCCATAGGCGACAAGGATGAGTTCCATTCCATCATTGTTGATTACCAGGGTGTGATTAGTGAGGTGGGCAAGGTGCCCAGGAAGCATCTGCACAGCAGGAACTACATCACAGCCAAGGTCTTGAATGATAAGTGGGTGTATTTTTAATAATTGATATTATTTGATTTTATTATTTAAATATTAACTATATTCAGGCCCACTGTCAATCAGGAGATCTCCGTGGTGGTGCGCTCTTTCGAGCCCATTAAATACTTTATGTATCAGGTTGTGGGACGTGGCGATATTATACTCTCACGCAGCGTGGATGTAAGTTGGGAATATACTTCATAATCCTTTATATTTTAATTGTTTTAATACAAAATTTCCCTAGGTAAGCCCTGGCACTTTCCACACCATCAAATTCCTGGCCTCCTTTGCCATGATGCCGCGTGCCAAGCTGCTGGTTTACACTGTAATAAATGGCGAGTTTGTGTACGATGAGCAGATTATACAATTGCAGGAGAATCTACTAAATGCGGTAATGTTTAAATAATAATACAAATAATCTAATTATATTTTCTATACTTCTTATAATTAAAATAACATCAATATCTCTTCATTCTCAGGTCCAAATTGAGGCACCCATACGAGCACCGCCTGGCCAGGACATCGACATAGGCATCAGCAGCAAGCCCTACTCCTATGTGGGTCTCATGATGGTTGATCAAAATGCCGCCTCTCTGCGCAGTGGCCACGACTTGACCCATCAACGACTCATGGATGCCCTGCGTTCCTACGAGCTGAGTGATGTCAACTCGCCGGTGGGTTCACCTGGCAAGGAATCGGGTGTGATTACCATGTCCAACACGGACTACTTTGTGGAAAAGGAAGCGGAGAGTACACCTGCCATAGGACGTGAGGCGTCTACGGGTCCTGAGGAGGACAAGCTGACCGCAGTGCGCAAGTCAGACATTGGACCCGCGCACAAGATCGAGGTTAATACCCTGCCACCGGGCAAGGGTCGTTATGCCTTCTCCTACACACCCAAACCCTTTTGGCACAATCCGAGAGTGCATGTGATGCGGCAACCGGCCGACACCTGGCTCTTCCTCAACATCTCCGCCAGCAGTGATGGCAGGAACTCGATTCACCGAAGGATACCCAGCGAGATGACCTCCTGGGTGGTTTCCGCCTTTGCCCTGGATCCGGTCAATGGCTTGGGACTCTCCTCGCCCATGGGGAAAATGGAGACCTACAAGGAGTTTTACATCACCACGGAGCTGCCTTACTCCATCAAGAGAGGTGGGGACAAGATGAAATATATTTTGTATATATTATTTAAACATTTTTATATAATATTCTTCTCTTAGATGAACTCATTGCCATTCCCTTTGTGGTGCACAACAACCGGGACAGTGACCTCAGTGTGGAGGTCACCTTTTACAACTCCGCCCAGGACTTTGACTTTCCGCAGCTGGATCCCAAGGCCACCGACAAGCCAAGTAACTAAAGAACTTTATTAACCAAAGTTAAACTCTAATTAAATTAATTTTTACAGAAGTGGAGCTCACCAGCCGCCGCTCCCTCAAGGTTCCCGGTAAATCCTCCCGTTCGGTGTCCTTCATAGTCACGCCCAAGCGAGTGGGTGCCCTGCCTGTGAGGGCCATGGCTGCCTCCTCGCAGGCCGGCGATACTGTGGAGCAAACCCTGCTGGTGGAGCATCCCGGTGCCACGGAGCGTGTGAATCGCGGCTTCCTCTTCGAGCTCAACTCGAATGCCCGGAATAGGAGGAATGTGACCATTCAAGTGCCCAGGAATGCCATACCCGAGTCCACCAGCATCGAGGTGTCGGCCGTGGGAGATCTCATTGGTGGTATTGTGGGTAATCTGGATAACCTGATCCTGCTGCCCACGGGCTGTGGCGAACAGACAATGGTGAACTTTGTGCCTAATCTCATGGTGTTGCGGTATTTGGGAGTAAGTCGAAGTTTAGCTAAAAATCCTTGAAGAGATTTTAAATATTCTCTTGCAGCGCCTTCGCCAACTCACCCCGGAAGTGGAACTGCAAGCCACCAACAACCTGGCTGTGGGATATCAGAGACTCCTCTACTATCGCCATGAGAATGGAGCCTTCAGTGCCTTTGGCCTGGACGCCAAGCGGAGTTCCACCTGGCTGACAGCCTATGTGGCTCGATCCTTGCGTCAGGCGGCTCCCTTCACCCAAGTGGACAGTCATGTCCTGCAGACTGCTCTCGTGTACCTGGCCAGTGTGCAGTCCGGAAACGGTGGCTTCGAGGAGCATGGCGATGTCTTTGAGCGTTTCGGCGATGATGGCATCAGTCTGACGGCTTTTGTGACGCTGGCGCTGATGGAGAATGTGGTAAGCAGAAGCAGAAAGAACTTAAATTAAAGGAAACTGTACTAATAACATGTATTTTCTCAAGGATCTGTATCCAGAGTATAGGAATAACATCAACAAGGCTCTGGACTTTATTACCAGGGGCCTGGATAGTTCTAATAATCTCCATGCCATGGCCCTGGGCACCTATGTCTTAACCCGGACCAATCACAATGCCAAGGCTGCTTTCCTGCAGCGCCTGGACTCTATGGCCATCCATGGAGGTGGGTTTTCTAGACAAATATTTAATGTATCTTTTAATAATTATATACAAAATTAATTTCCAGATGGTCTCAAATGGTGGAACAAGACTGCGCCCGCTGGTGAGCAGCAATCGCCTTGGTACAACACCACGCGCAGTGTCAACGTGGAGATCTCTGCCTATGCCGCCCTGGCTCTACTCGAGAACAACCTTGTGGGCGATGCCTTGCCCGTTCTGAACTGGTTGATGGATCAGCGAAACTCCAAGGGGGGCTTTGTGGCTTCCCAGGACACGGTGGTGGGTCTGCAGGCCCTGCTCACCTTTGCCGAGCGATTCTCCAGTCAGGGCAACAATGTCCAGGTGGGTTTCCACTATGGAGAAGGCGCCGAAACCATTATAAATGTGAATGCTGACAACTCATTGGCCCTGCAGTCAGTTGAGGTGAGTTATCAAGTTAAACTAAAAGAATAATTAATTAAATTGAGTTTACATTCCCTGAAGCTACCCAACAACCTCAAGAATCTCTCAATCTCGGCCACTGGCCGCGGCATGGCCTTGGCCCAGGTCAACTACAAATACAACACGAATGTGACCAGCGCCTGGCCGCGGTTTGTGCTCGATCCCACTGTGAATCGAAACTCCCATGCGGACTATCTCCATCTCTCGGCCTGCGCCAGCTTCGTGTCCGTCGTGGGCGAGGAGGAGCAGCGTTCCAACATGGCCGTGATGGAGGTCAATCTGCCCAGTGGCTTTGTGGTGGACCGCGACACGCTGCCCACGCTGGAGTCGAGTGAGCGGATCAAGAAGGTGGAGACGCAGAACAGGAACACCAAGGTGGTGATATACTTCGATTATCTGGACAGGCGGGAGGTCTGTCCCACTCTCCATGCCTACAAGACGGTCAAGGTGACGAAGCACCGACCCGTGGCCGTGGTCATGTACGATTACTACGACAGTGGTAAGAGATACTGTATTTGTGGGATATTCTTGCATCTAAAAGATATTTTTCTCTCTATTACTAGCTCGTCGTGCCCGGCAGTTCTACAGGGCGCCCAAGTCGAATATCTGCGATATTTGCGAGCACGCCAACTGTGGTAATCTGTGCGAGAAGGCCGAGAAGCGCGAGTCCAAGCGTCCGGATGACTACACGGCGATAGCGGGCCATAGTTCAAGTCCGGACTCCGTCAAGGCTGTGCCTGGGATGCTGGCCTTGCTTCTGGCCACGCTTCTCTGGCGGATCTAGTGCTGTTTAGACGATATTATACTGTTAATGTTAATAACCAACAAGGAAATCGAAGCTTTAACACACACACAAAAAACCCACTCACATAGTCCGTAAGCTAGCCGTAATGAATGCCGTGAACTAAACCAGATTTAAATGTACATCGAAAATGATGCTAAAAGTGTTGCCAATAAAAGTGTTATAACATTTACTAAAAACGTTGGGAGAACTTGATTATTATTAGCTATTTACAAGTGGGATTTTTCTGGGAAAACTTCTGCTACACAACATCTTATTAGTAGGTAAATTATGCATCTGTAAAATTTCGAAAACTATCCCAAAATTTGTATTTAATTTAATTCTTTATTTTTCAGATTATTTCTTCTAATATATTTTAGAGATATTATATCGATTTTTATTTAAAACTTTGCCTCATGTATCGATATTTTTGACAGTTCAAAACATTATTATTTTCAATTCGGAAAGCTTTTCTGTGTTAGTTTTTATAGGATTTATAAATTTGCATACCAAGTGGCTTTTTTGAGCTCTTAATAACCTTCTGAATTATTCGCTAGAGCCATATTTTGGCTATATTCTATACATAATTAAGTAAGTAAAATTATAAATATAAACAATATAAGTCATTATGCCATTACCCTTAAGAGGTTTCTTCTCTTTTTTAAATTTTCTTCTGAGTCCTTTAAATTACTCATCCGCCATGTGGTCTTTAAGGAATTCCTGAATCCAAAAATATAAAAAACTTCATTTGACATAAAATACAAAATGTATTCACCTTTATTTTTCTTTGTGACATTTTCAACTATTCAGTTGAGTTCGAAGCGTACAACGTATACGTCTCCACACCCGCATTTTCCTGGAGATTTTCTCAGCATGATAAATTCGAGGTACCAACTGGAGTGACTATCATGGCCAATCCAAATCCAAATCAACGACCAGATCCGAATCAAAAGCAAAAAGCAAAACCATTACTGCCGCCGCGCAAGGAGAAGCGCATCGAGAGGGACGGCGAGCGTGGCAGATGGCAGTCGAAGCACGAGTTCATCCTTTCGCTCCTGGGCTATGCCATTGGCATTAGCAATGTGTGGCGCTTTCCGTATCTCTGCTATCGCAGTGGCGGAGGTGAGTTTGGGGAGGGGAAACCCACTCATTTGCCATTTCCGGCAGCCACTCAATCCAGCAAACGCAAGACAAAGAGAGAGTGTGAGAGAGAGAGCGTAGCATGTGCTATTTTTAGGCCCGCAGCTTTCGAGTGAAAGCTGAGAAAGCTTGCTGCATTTATGGACGGCATGTGGCCAGCCGTTGGGCGACGCCTTCGATAGCTCAGTTGGTAGAGCGGTGGACTGTAGAGTTTCCGGCGGCTTGGTGATGCGAGCAGTGGCAGGACTCTGGGCCAAACAATACCAACGGTCCCAGATAGCGCTTGCTCTTGTACCATCAGGGTTACTGAATCGCGATAAATGTTGAAATCCATAGGTCGCTGGTTCAAATCCGGCTCGAAGGATGTTTTTTTTTATTATTATATATAATTTTTTTTAATTCTTCTTTTTTTTCCCTCACCTTAGCTGCCTTCCTGATACCCTATACGATTATGGTCATAGTGGCCGGCGTGCCACTGTTCTACTTGGAGCTTCTAATCGGTCAGTTTTCCGGCACCGGCTGCACGGGCATGTTCCGGCTGGCTCCCATATTCCGGGGTGCCGGCATCGCGCAGGTCATTGTGAATGCCTACTGTGTGTGCTATTATTCAGTGCTCATCTCGTATCCCATTCGCATGATCTCCTACTGCTTCTACAAGAAGGTGCCGTGGCAGGATTGCACAAATCCCTGGAATACTGCCCAGTGTGTCAGCGTGGAAGAGGTAAAAATATAATTATATTTTGTACAATATATAATATATGCAATATTCGTCTCCAGCTGGGTTCCGCCAATCATACGGGTTTCCAGACTTCCTCGGACCAGTTCTTCAAGTGAGTTCTTTTGGAGGTAAACTCGAAGGTTCCCTAACTCTTCTAGCTGTTATGGAAATTCGACTTGAACTCTTGACAAATTCCTCTATTGAAACATATTTATCCTTTTCAGTTTGGAAGTGCTTAGGCTATCGTCGGGCATTGCCAATCTGGGCGGCATGGTGTGGCCGCAGTTGCTCAGCCTGTTCATCACCTGGTTCGTTGTGTATCTCTGCCTGGCGGGGGGAATCAAAACTGTGTGTGATAACTCATCCGGATTTTGGGATTACTAACCTACTAATACTACCTACAGGTGGGCAAGGTGGTGTACTTCACCGTACCCTTTCCCTATCTGCTGCTCATGATCCTGTTCGGCCGAGGGGTTTCGCTACCCGGCTCCTGGATGGGCATCAAGTTCTTTTTGTATCCCGAATGGCATCGCCTGTTGGACCTCAAGGTCTGGGCCGATGCCGCCGTCCAGATGTTCTTTGGCATCGGACCCGGCTGGGGCGGTTTGATCAACATGGCCAGCTTCAGTGATTTCCGGAACAAGCCCAAGTGCGATACGTATTTCATAATTTCGATGAATGTCTTCACCAGCATCTTTGCCGGCTTTGTGGTCTTCTCCGTGCTGGGCTTCCTTGCGTGTAAGTTCGATGTCTCTTTTAGCATTTGCTCAAAAAATCTAAAAAATGTAATACTCTAAAGACAAATCGGGCTTACCCGTGGCAAATGTGGCCACAGGTGGAGCGGGTCTGGCCTTTGTCACCTATCCGCAGGCCATTAGCATGATGCCCGTGCCCCAGCTGTGGGGTCTGCTGTTCTACGTGATGCTCTTCCTGCTGGGCATCGACAGTGTGGTGAGTGTCGTCGTCGCCTCTGAAAGACTCCCCTGCATGCTACTGTTTCACTCTCTCTCTGGTAGTTCGTTCAACTGGAGACCATTACGTCCTCCATTCTGGACGAGATGCAGTGGCTGAGGCGCTACAAGTATGCGCTCACGATGTGTGTCTGCGTGTTCTGTTTCCTGTGCTCCAGCATAATGTGCACGAATGTGAGTTAATGCCAAAAAAGAGATCTATCCTGCTCACGCGCCGTTCCATTCCCCAGGGCGGCATGTTTATCCTCCAGCTGTTCGATTGGTACTCCTCGTCCCTGTCGGTGTGCACCATCTGCCTCGTGGAGGTTATAATGGTGGCCTGGGTGTATGGCATCAAGAACTTTATGGGGGATGTCGAGTTTATGCTCGGCAAGAGACCGAGTCTTTATTGGAGGATCCTTTGGCAGTGGGTAACTCCTGTGGTTCTTATCGTAAGCAGCGTTCATATTATATAGCACTCTATCCCAAATTCTACCCAAAAACTCACTAAAAATGAAGATCTAATCGCGGATGTCTTGTTAAGGCACACTGATTAGGTACTTGTGATACCCTCTAATCCCTGACTGCTTTTCCAGTTCATCCTCGTAATGAGCATCATCTTCATGAGGACCATCACGTACAACAACATTCAGTATCCGACCTGGGCCGTCGCATTGGGCTGGGGCAGTTGCGTGTCCTCCGTGATGTTCATACCGCTGTACATGTTGTACGTCATGATCCGAAAGCGGGCCACGCTGTGCAGCAGCCTGAAGAGACGGCTCAAGCCCATGGACTGGACGCCGGCGGATCCGGACGATCGGGCTGCATACGATGCCTTTCGACGGGAGCGCAATATGCCGGACTTTATGTCTGAGAGCGACAGCGCCATAGCCAAATAATATTTGTGTATATAATATATATTTGTAGACAACGTGTTCCAAAATTTGTACAGCCAATAAAAGGTATTTGATTTGGTTGAATCACTTCCAGAGTTGCGGTTCCAGTTAGTTGACCTCCTCGGTGACCTCGAAGAGCTGATGGGTCATCTCGGTGTTGCCCACGAACTCCTCGTACCGCTGACGGTCCTCCATGTCCACCGGATACCAGTCGGTGGGTCGGCAAGTCCGCCGGAAGCGCTCGCAGAAGGTGCCCGAGCTCTGGTACAAGTAGTACAGCCCGTAGCCGGGAATGGCGAGCAGGGGAAGGAGCAGCAGGAAAATGGCTAGCACCATGACCACCAGCGAGGAGTACGAGTGCTCGAAAGTGGCCACAAATATGCCCACGAGCTGGTTGAAGGGGAAATAAAAAATTATTTAATTAAAATACTACAACAAAATTGTTAAGGTCTGTTAACCTACCAAAGAAATTCCCAAAATAAATGGCGATATAAAGCGGAGTATGAACACCTTCCAGGAGGCAAAGGGCTGGCCCAGCATGAACTCAATGTCCCGCTGGAATCGCACTCGTCCGTAGATCCATAAGACCACCAGCAGGAGCAGCAGGTGGAGGACACTGTGCGAGAAAATGGCATCGAGGGACAAGGCTGAGAAGTAGATAATGCCGTGCTGGTGAATGAAAATAAATTGTTAATTAAATAAATAAATTATAAGCTAAATAAACTCACATTTGTGCAAAAGAAAAACGAACAGAGAGCAAGTCCGCCAATAAAGCCAAAGGTCACTTCCTGATTCCGCGCTCGCAACTGCTCAAACTCATCGAATAAACTTTGCAGGACGGTAAAGATCTGAGTGATCTGCAAGGGAATATAAATATATATAAAAAATAAAGTATTTCCCTCTATATTATATAAATTTACCATCACTATAAGACTGGCCATCAGGAGCATGGTATAGTAAATAAATGTCCACAAGTTGGCCCATTCCATGGAAGCCATAACACTGGCACTGGACAAAAACAGCATCCAATGGCTCATCACGTGAGTGTCAAAAGTGGCCACCTTGACCTCTGCATTGGGTAAATATAATAAAATATATATAATTAAAAGAATAGTAAGTTTAAAAATAAATAAAAACCTTGAAAGTAATGCTCCAGCATAAAGGTAACCATCCCAAAAACTATGTAAATAAAGATCTGGCCAAAGGAGATGATCCAACTGTAGGACATGATGTTCGTCTGGAATTTATTGAAGCTGGACAACGTTATCACACTGCCCCAGCCGGCTCCAAAGGCATGGAGCACCATAATGAACGTGGATCCCACGCCCACCACATCCTGCTCGTGTGGCGTTGCATAGCGGAGGAGTCCCTTGATGGCACCCGGCAGGAAAAGGAATCGCACAAGGCAGACGAGGAGCATGCCCAGTGTTCCCAGTACCATAAATCTGATGAGTTTACCGAACTGTGGCGCCTCCGAGAACTTGTAGAAGATCAGGGCAATCATGCCCCAGACCAGCATGAAGTAGCCCACAAAGTGCCAGGAGAGCTCGTAGCCTTCATTGTTCATATCACTGAGATCCATGTATTCCATGGACTCAAAGTGGTTTCTAAAATTAAAGAAAATATTAATTCATAAATAATATAGACTAATTTCTAAATTAAATAACACAAAAGAGCATTTTAAAATCAATTTGCTGGCATATAAATTGTATTTAAAACCCCCGTAAGCATATTTAATAAGCAGTTTATATTTCCAGCATCAAGAGAGCTTTTGGTTACAAACAAACTATTCAAAATAACGATTTATAAATAAATAAACAAAACAAAAATGAGAGTCAGAGCCATGAGAGCTAATAATGAGCCTTGAAATAGCAATTAACTTTAATTCGTGCTCTTGCATAATATTTAATCAAGCTATCATTTGGAAAATGAACTCATTCAATTTAATTTGTATCAAAACGAAAGAGTAAATAAAAATAAATAAAATAGTTTGCTCTTACGTTAAATATGAAATAAAAAAACTTACTGAAAATATAAAACAGAGGGAACTTCCAGTATTTTGGTGTAATACGAAACGTTCCACTCGTTACTATCGTCCTCCAAGTGAGTTTTTTCAGTGCCATCAGTTACATTGCAGATCTAAATAGTTTTTTTAGACAATAAAAAACATTAAAATATTAAAATATTACAAATTAAATTAATATAAATATATTAACCGTTGATCTCTCTGCAGATTCGTTGTACCATGACTTTAGGCCCTCGCAGCTCCAGGGCATTGTGGGTCTCAATGAGTTGAAAATGAAGACCAAAGGAACAGCCGCAAAGATGCTATAGTATATCAGCATGGAGATGGTGAGGAAGCCACTAACATAACCCATTCCTGCAAGTCGGTATGTTTACATATTTTTATATATTATATAAAATAGAAAATTAAATTGATAAGTACCTTTGAAGAAGGGCGAGAGTCGAAAGGCAGAGATGAAGCCACTGCTGGAAAACTGGCCCATGAAGGAGTGTATAACCAAAATGGGCACCAGATAGATTACCATATACACAAAGTAGGGCATCATGCCAAAAACTAAAGGGTAAATAAATATACAATTTATTTGAATACATTTATAAAGTGTAATGAAACCTTTAAACCAGCTTTTAAGAGACATAAGTAACCAGAATGCTTCACAATCAAACATAAAAGGTTGCTAATAAAATTATTTTTATATTATTATATATTAATGTAAAAACCACCTGGTGATCTGAAATATATAGATTAAAAATTAAAACCCATACTACCATCTGTAGGTGGAAAATTTGATTGACAGTGCAACGCCCCCAAAAAGATTAGGCTAACCCTGGACGCTTATCTCTCCCTCTCTTTGATATACTATTTAGTATATTCTATATTTTATATATACTCACGGCCCATGTCGAAGAAGAACCAATATGAGGCCGAAAACAAATCTAGTTTCAGGGCCAGGCCAAAGCAGGCGAATATATAATCCGTTGGCTTCTCCCACTTTCCTCGATTTTGGTCGGGACTGAAGGGCTTTTGGCCCGTGCCATACGACGACTCGTACACCATAGTTGTAGAGCGCCTCCTTCAGATATTTTGTGGATTTTTAAAGGGCTTCTCTGGCGGCTTTAAATAATATTATAATATATGCCTTTGGGTACTGTCAGCGATCCGCGAGCGCTGCTGCTTTAAATTGACGGACTAATTAGTAGAACCGATGCCGGCGCACTGAATCCGATTCCGACGGCAAGCCGCATGTTTAGCTCATCGTGCATACCCTGGCTTCGAGTGTTCTGGGTTATGAGTCATTTGATAAGTGATTTAAATAGTTATTAAGCAAAGATTATATTTTTGCAATTTATGATCGGAACTAACAAGTTAGAAAAACCTTTATAAGACCTGCTTGAACTTATTTCATATGAAAAATATGCCTGTGTCTTTGGTTAGTACTTTAAAAATATTTTAATAAATTCTAAGAAAAAAATTCAGAAATTCCTTAGATCATTTCTGCGAATAAACCCATCGAAATCACAAGGTATTCATAAATCTTAATCCATTTCGTTTTATTTTCTGCTTTTGCATTATCAAAGCTCTTATATCTGCGTCTGTCTCACTTATTTGCTCTCATCAGCATCCTCGTCGTCGTCGTACATTGTGCCAAGTTCATTTCGATGCGGGAAACTGGAAACTGATAGTTTTCGTGCTCTCGGAAAATGGGCGGAATGGCATCAAAGCTAGTGTGTGTGTGTGGGGGGGAAATTTCTATGAGTAATCTACAAACAAATAAAAATATTTACGCTGTTGCTGTTGATTTCAATTATGCGGTGATTAAGTCTATCGCTTTGGATCTCCCATATCAGTTTCCACACTTTTCGATCGGGGATTATCAATGAGAGGAGATGAAAATTAAGACATCATCGCAATTAGAACTTGCTAACAGCTATACTCGTTGTCTATGAGGTTATTTATGTGATTAGATTTAATTTAAAGTATGAACTATTGATAAGCTTTCTAAGTTTTAAGTGTTTGCATCTTATTTAAATTTTGTTATTTTGTTTTGTTTACTGAGAAACCACAAGCCTCCCAAAAGTAGACCATTTATTGCTGTTAAATATAAATAAAAAATCAAAAGAAAGAATTTTAATTTATTTCAACAAATGAAATAAATATCCAAGTAAATACTGTACCCAAATGTATTTTTTGTATGTAAATTAGCACTACCAAAATATATTCTAAAAAGAAGTTTTAGTAAACCAAAAAATATTCTACAAATATTTAATAACATTTTATAAAATTTCTATCATTTCAATATATTTTTCATAAATAATTAAAAGAACAATATACCATTATCCAGTACATGGCTAAAAAAAGGTAAAACTTTATTGATTCGTAACAATATATATTTTTTGGCCGAAGCTTGTTGAACTCTTAAGTTGGCAACTACTACCAAATATCACCAGTTTATTGTTCACTATAGCTAGCATTTGGAAAATATCAGTACAACTTCTCAATTCAAAAAATCATCGATCATCGATCATCGATCAGCAATTGCACCTGATCTGCATTTGTATAGATATCCGTGTTATATTCTAGTGTGTTAGTGTGACCGAGTGTGTTAGTGCGCTTGTGTTCAGTGTGACCATGTGTGTGCATGGGTGTATAATAAAAGTGAGTTTTTCAGTTCAGTTCAGTTCATTAGCCCTATTAAGTGTTGCGTTTTCTTTTTTTTCTTTTTGATTCTAAGAGAGTATTATTCGGTATTTTAGGCACTAAGTGGCATTGGCATTGGCATCGATCACCAGCATCTCGGATATGCCCATGATTTCCTCATAGAACCGGCGATTATCCGCATCCACTGGATGCCAGTCGTGTGGCGCCAGGCACTGTTGCAATCGCTGGCGTCCCGAACCATTGGTTTGGGTCACCTTGTAGACCATGTAGGAGAGGGCGGTCAGCAGGACCAGGCCCTGGCTAACCCAAATGAGGACATCGTGGATCTGGTCGCGCCAAAACAAGATGCTGAGTTGGAACTGAAATGGGAAAGTACTCTTAAGAAAATCTTTCTCTTTTTAAAACAATTGAAATAAGTGGATATATTTAGTATTCAATTTTTAAATCAAAGAATTTCTTACATACTTTTCTTATTCTAAATTTCTAGAATTACTTACCAAACACAGTCCCAGAAAAATTGGCGTAATGAAGCGTATAAAGAATATCTTAAAGCTTGAGATCGTTTTGCCGAGCATAAACTGCAAATCGCATTGGAAACGGACGCGGCCATATACCCAGGTGGTCATCACTAGAAGGATTCCCGATATAAACAACTGTGTGAACATGGCCAGGCTGGGCAGCTGAGTCAGCTGGCTAAAGCCCAACTAAAAAGGAAAATTTGGCTTAATAAGTACATAATAAATTCAAGAAAACAGAACCCACCTGAGTGCAAAAATACACTGACGAGGCTGACAGGCAAAAGACCAGAGAGCCAATTACAAGAATTCTTTTCGATCGCAAGACCTCGAACTCGTCGAATAAGGCAGTCACTACGGACATCATTTGGATGACCTTTTTGTATAATATAAAATAAGTAAATTTGGGATCTAAAAACTCCCTAAAAAATAGCTTACCAAGGCACAAAATTCGGAGAGAAAAATCATGCCAAAGAATAAAAAGGCCCACAGGTTGGGTGTGGTGCTGAATCGGCCAAAGAAATACGAAAAGCAGAGATACAGGAACTGCATATGATGCTTTTCGTTTACGTGCAAGGGAATCATGCCCACATGATCTGGAAAAATTTATAAAAATAATTAAAT
Source organism: Drosophila seguyi (assembly GCA_008042675.1). Taxonomy (NCBI): domain Eukaryota; kingdom Metazoa; phylum Arthropoda; class Insecta; order Diptera; family Drosophilidae; genus Drosophila; species Drosophila seguyi. The sequence continues at coordinate 136,274 of VNJU01004126.1, forward strand.
TAATTATTATTTATAAATATCAATATTTTTCCTATTTTAAAAACTCACCCTCAAAGTGATCATGCGCCACATTGCAGCAGAGGAGCCCCATCAATCCAATGGTGACATGCGTCAAGCACACCCAAACGCTCAGCCTTTCGGCATCACTCCGGAAGCTGTTGTAGCTGGCCAGGGTGACGACACTGCCCCAGCCAGGTCCCAGGGCCACTCCGGCCATCAGGAAGGCACAACGACTTGTGGCAAACAGACTATTGAAGCTATCCAGTTGAGGCATCCAGTAATATAGCAAAGTATCCAGATCGATGCGTTCATGGAAAGCGGAATAGAAGAATACGGCCACGAAGAAGGCAAACATCAAGACACAGGCACAGCGCATAGCCTTGCCGATCTGTAATAAATTAAATATTTCATTATTTTATTATAATTACTCTAAAATAAAACCACTCACAAAAGCCACTGGCTTGAGCAGGAGGGCCAGGACCACAAGCCAAATGGCCAAGACACCAATGAGCATGGACCAGGATATGGTCAGGGCTCCCGAGCCTTCGCCCGTCGAGGCAATGGTTGATCTGGGTTTAAAATAAATTTTAGAATCAGGTTAAAAAATATGTAATTAAATGTTTTATTTACCTAAAGAACTCCACTGTGGAATGAGGATCTATCAGAATTTCCTGTAGGAAAATTAATTATGAGAATAATTAAATAATCTTTAAAAAAATCTTCAAAACCCACATCGACATCGTAGTCCTCATGGCGGGAACAATTCTCCGAGTTCCATGTATTATTGCAGCTCATCCAGGGCATCGTGGCATGCAGCGAGTTAACGGTATAGATAAGGGGCACCACAGCTCCGATGCTATAATATGTGAGAGTGCCCAGATTGAGCAGCAGTATGGCATAGCCAATGCCTGAAAGTATGCCAGATAAAAGAGATTATTTAACTGAATAAAGTATATTATATTTGATATATTATATTTAAAGTATAGTTATCTATTTACGTTCTGTATAAATTTATACCTTTGAAAATGGGCGCCACACGAAATGCTGAGATGGAACCGGAAGACGAGAACTGACCCAGAAATGCTTGGATCAGAAATATGGGCAGGGAGTAAAAGATCATGCCCATCAGGTAGGAGATAATGAAGAATACTGTCAGAGAGGAGAGAAGATGGTTTAAATTAAATTTAATATTTCTACGAATATTTAACATAATATTTATTATATAATAATACTTGTGAAATATCTGAATATATAAAGAATTACATTTTAGAACCTTAAAAACGCTTTAAAAAATTCTTAAACTATTAATAAATAATAAGATTATTTAAAAATCTAATAGTCTAACTAATACATAACCTACTTCTATTATTTATCCATTACTTAGTATATATTCCCCTACAATGATTTATCGAGTCAGAAGCAATGTGTCATTAACTTGACTTATCTTAAACATAGAGAACAGTGCAATTTTGTAATTAACTAATAACCCGACAATGGCCTGCGATTAAATCGGTTTAAAACCTGTTTTTGGCAAAGTATTAACTTGGCTAAAGTTAAGTTCTAAGGAAAGTATATATACTTTTCGAGCTGACGACTTCAACCCTGGTTGCTGTTCACCTTATCGCTTAGAAAAGAGGAAAAAACTTAAATCTGTCATTAAGACAGCTGCGATAACCTTTGTTTTATTTAATTGAAATATATTTGATAAGAAATGGCAATGAATTCTTTAGTGGCATAACCCTAGCTAAAACAAAACAAAACAATTGAAGGGGCAGCATTGAGACTGTGAAGTATTCCTTACTGAGGTTTTGAAGGAGAAATCATTCAATAGATTTCTAGTTTTAATAAGGTAAATTTATTTACATAAAATATTTGTATAGCTTGAAAACCAAACAGACTTTAGTATTTATTATAAATTCAACTTATATTTAAATTATTTTTATATATATTAAGAACAACTCACACCATCCACCGTGAAGTAATCCAAAGGTGCCCAGCTCCGAGAAGACCATCGAGCTGAAGGCGTGGGTGCAGCTGGCAAAGTAAAAGTCCACCGACTTGGCCCATTTCCCCCGCAGCTTGTTGTGGCGATAGGGTCGTTCCAGGGTATCATAGGCACTGCCCGATCTCACGGCCATGCTGTGCACCTGTCGATTCCGAACGCGTCGGGCGGCAAAGGCCAAAGTGCCACCTCGGCCACTGCCGGACTCATTAGCCTCCAGTGGCTCACCCTCGGCAGGGAATCCCGCTGGACCATTGTCACTACTGTTCTCGCAGTCACCGAGGAGCATGCAATTGTTTAGCTGCTCACCGCAGATGCCCTTCATGTTAGTGGCCAGTTGAAGGGGTCAACTATAATTGCTTGGCCCGTTCGCGTTGCAAGTTCATGCCGTTTTTTGCTTTGGCCTTTCTTTCTTCACTCTTTCCGCACTCTATATTTTCTAGCTCTTTTCTTGACTCGTTTTTTTTGGCACTCTGACCCAGTTTCCCGCACAGTTCCAGCTCTTTTCTGGGTCACTTAAAACCGAAGACGGCGCTGAAATCGCGTCTGTCGCAGATTAGCTTGAAAGCACATTAAATACAAAAATTAACAATAACAAGCTGGCTATTGCCGCTGGCGGATTAATTGAAATCGTGAGACCCGACGCGACACTTCACCCCCGGCGAGGAGTAGTCCACAGATTAACGGATTACGGATTTCGGTTTTCGGATTCCTAGCTCGCGAGAGTTCTCCAGGCGCCAAGCAATCAGCTTCGCAGCTCGGCGGCAAGTGATGCGATGCGATGCCAGGCGATTCGATTCAATGGGGATTGCCGCCGTTCTGAGCAACAAAGTAATAGCAAAGTAACAACAAAGCGCCCAGGCAAATCACGAATTTAATTAAAATATATTCGTCTTTGTACGTCTTTTTTTATTTTCATGCGTATGTGAGTGAGTGAGAGTGTGCAACGATTATAGACTGAGTGCTACAGTGGGAAAAGGTCTGACGGAATTCCATTAAAAAATGAGAACAAATAAATAAATTAAATAAATAAAAACAAACTTCTCCGAGTCTATAAATTTAATATTTATTGCATTGACCGTTCACCGATTACACTTCTGTGGGTAAAATTGAAAAAATTTATAAACCAAATTTAAATTTTACGGACAACATTAAACTTAACAAAAACAATGTATTTTAGAGATGAAAATCTTTTATTTAACAAGCTAACAAGAAAGAATATTATCATTAAAAGGCCGAAGAATATATAATTTGCAGTTTGTAATTGAATCAAAAATTAAATAAAAAATTTAATCAAAAATTAATCCTAACTACCCCAAAAAAGCATTAATTTCAATTCTGATAACATTTCTGTGCTAGTTTTTTTTAGGTTAACAAATCTGCATACTAAATTTAAAACTTAAAAAAAAATTTTTTTTTAATTTTTTACAATTTTAATGATGTAACCCCTTAAAAAATTTCGAAAATTTTGAAAAAAAAATGTTGTCCCGGACCTAGCCAGTTCGACTCGCCTGTTAATGCTGATCAATAATATATATGCCTTATATGGTCGGAAATGACTCCTTTACTGTATTTCACACAAAAATGACTAAAATTAGATTACAAATTGCAAGATTATAAATTGTGACAAAAAAGAAATAAATTCATTATTTTAAAAATAATACAAATAATCTCTGAATTATAAATAATATACAAAAGAATAACAAAGTAATTTAAAAGCGATGCAATAAAATGTATTATTCATATTTAATGTTAAGCCAAGCTAAGCATACTTGGAACCAATGTTTGGCAGCATTTTTGCTTAGCCATTCAGCGGTTGATGCCGCTTCCACTGCCGCTGCAAATAGCCCGCCCATACCTATCCTATGTTATATTATCAGTTAGCCCAAACAAAGAAAGATTCCAACTGATGGGAAAAAAACAAGACCAAAGGAAGTCCATTTAAAGTAAAAACAAAGAGGAATGCCATCGAACAGAATCGGAATCGGAATATAAAAACAATGCAGCAGCGGACGGCACGGAGAAGGTAAAGAAACGGATGAACGGGGGCAATGGACAGCTGATGGTTCTCTCTCTCTATCACTCTCTTCTTGCCGGTGGTCCCACAGAGCGTATACGTGACATTGCTCATACGCAAGGGTGTCTCTCTCCGCTCTCTCTCTCTCTCGAAAAAAACATTTCAACAAGTAAGGCCATTCCGGTGGAGGGCAGAGGCAACTGTGCAAAAATCAGCTGTTTTTTGTTTTGAACCTCCGCCCCCCCCCGGAATTGTGTAATTCGAGTGAAATTCGCCACTTTTTAGTTTTATTCCTCACTTTTACGACGATGTTTACGATGACGTCGATAATTTGGTGTGGCTCCGTTTTATGAGTAAAAATGAGTAAATTAGCGAGTGCACCGAATGCGGCGAACGTGTCCAATTAGTCGAATCGAAATGTTTACAAACAAACACTCAAGTGTGCGCAATAAATTTGCAAAAAAAAAAGAAGAAACAAAATAGAAATGGAATTGGAAATGGCCAAGAAGAAAGCACACACAAATATATAGTAGGGGTACAGTGAGAAAATTATTAGTAGACGGGGCTTACCTTTAAAAATTAATTTAAAATAAGTAGAAATTTTATTATTTAGTAGTTTTTAAATATTATAAATTAAAGGAAGGATAAGTTTATTTATGTTATCTGAGAACATGAATTAATTTATCTAGACTTTGACATTGAAAATGATTTTTGCAATGTAAATATTTATGGAATAAAGTTTTAGTTTAGTTATAAAATTTTTTAAAGTATTATATAAGCTTTAAACCTTATTTATTTGGGGTTTTCTCAATTTTAAATCAGCTTAAATTTGGCGGCTTACAAAAATGTATAAGTGCAAGACAAGTATTTATATAAAAGTTCAACTCTTCCCCCATTTTTTTCCAATATTCCAAGCCACAACAATATCCATCTTTAAACTATATTTCCATGCCAAAAGTCCGCCTAAATAACCCCATATTATGACCAAAATTTTCTCTCCCTGTGCATAAACATTTTGTATTTGTTTGTGAGCGAAAGACGCAAAAAGTTGGCGTCTGAAGTGTTGGCCAAGTCCGTGGGCACTACCAAAAGCCCTCCTCCCCCCAATGCCACCACTTATCCGCCCATGCGTCGTACACACACATATATAAATATATATAATTGGCGTTATTGGCGTCGCTCCTTATCATCATCATCCGCTGGACGTAATCTGCGAAATCTGACGACTCACATTTGCATTGCACACACAATGCACTTTACTTGTTTCCTCGCCAAAGGCGACACTTTTCGCAATCACGCACGAAACTCCTGCTAGCATATATAGCACGCGGCGACGGCGATTTTCGATCTGAACCCGAATCGGAAACGGTGGCGGATTCGGGACTGCGACGCACGTGTCGGCGGCGCGTCTGCCAGCGAGCGACTGAAAACTGAAGAGTAAAAACTCAGCCAGATAGTCGCCGAATGTCAGACATTGCAAATGCGAAATGCTGCTGCTGTTTGCTGTTGCTGTTGCTGTTGCTGCTGCTGCTGTTGTTGCTGTTGCTGCTGCTGTTGTTGCTGTCTCTTATCGCAAGCCAGCTGCTCTTTGGGGGAAATGCTACGAAAAGAGTGACAGAAAGAAAGAAAGAGCGCACTTTAGGCAAGAGTAAGCTTTAAATGCTCTACAGGTGAAGTGAGTCAATAAAAAGGTAAATTAATTAAATTAATTATAATTATTTTAAATGAAATATAATTTTATTTAGTAATTTATTAAATTTTCTTTCGATTTTCGTACAAAGTTTAAATTATAGTTTACACAAAATATTTATAAAATTGCTTAAAACACAAAAACAAATATTTAGGTTCCCTTTACAAAATTATTAATAAATAGTTAAAATATTCAGTTCCCTATTATATCAAAATTATTTAGGGAAATTGTTTTGTTACAAATTAAAGAGTTTTGAAATTTGTTGAATGGATTAAGACATATATTTTAAGTAATAGAAACTACTTGTATAAAATGTTTTCCTAAAGAACACCTTGAATAAATATTTAAAAACCTTTCCATTTCCATTTTTCCTTTCCCATTAAATGTAAATAACTTACACTTTTAAAATATAATAATATAATAAATTAATAATTATTAAATCTTTTTATATTCCACTCAATTGATTGCTTTCGTAAAATAGGTACACATTAAGTTGTTATAAGCCACCTTTTAGGTTGCAGCAATTTTCCAAATTCGTTGTTGACCCGGCAACTTGTGTGTGATTTTCTCTTTTTCCTTTACCTCTTTGTTGTCGTTGTTACCGGTCAATTACCGGCTATTGCCAAAAACGAAGCCCAGTAGGAAATTTCTAGCCATTTTTCGAGGCAGGCCACCAAGTAAGGAGTGACTGTCGACACGATTGACGCTTGACTCTTTGGCCGGCGGCATACAATAAATCATTGCAATCTCTCGTTCAGAGCTGCCGATTCAATCTCCAGGAGTTACAAAGAGAGAAAAAATAAGCTAAAGTTATGGGAATGATTAAATTTATTTAAAGAGATATATACATGAAATAATTCACATGGAATGGTTACAAAAGAGACTAAAAATGGATAGTTATTATATGGAAAATGAATTTTATTTCATCTTGACTTTATAATTTTTTCTAAAAATGTTTTTGTAATTTTTTTCAGTGCCTACCCCAGGGCACTTGAGCTGTGCGAAAGAGCCAAGAAGGTGTTTCCATTGGCTCGGCTGTTATTGATACACTCTGACGCATTTCATTCAGCGGCCAAAGCCAAATGCGGCAACAAACGCGAAAACATGAAAAACAAGCGCGAGACTCTGTTAACCGCAGCTGGGAACTTGGCGGGGGCTTTGGCGGGGCGTGGAATGTCACGCAACAGTTGGGCTCTACTGTAGTTATAGTGGGAAAAAAAAATAGAAGAAAAATGCAAGAAAACAAAGGGAAAAACAAGTGTGTGAGACGAGGGAGCGGCCGCTGCGATTTGATTTGCGGTGATTTGCGGCTGCATTTTGCATTTCGAACGCCGCTGGCGACCGTGCGCATGCGCATGAACTTGACATTTCAGCTTTCGTTTCAATTGCGTCGCTCTAATCGCCCTCCCAAGCACACACATGTGTGTATTTATATATAGATCTACACACATCTGCGACAATTTCAGTCAATGAATCAATCAAATGTATTCGAAGGCGTAACGCTGAGATAATAGTTTCCGAGCCAACGGACTTTGTATACTAATTGAAGCTGGTCACTGGGGAATTTATCACTTGTTGAAGTTTATTTTGTTTTTGTAGTCATTTAAGCGGTGTGTAATTTGAACTCGTTTTAGTGGGTTGTAATTATGTGTAGTCAATTGATGTATTAGTCGGGGAGAAACAAGTTCAAACTGACAAAGTCCAGTGTCTTTACTTTTTAAGTAGAGTAGTTAGCTGCGAGTTAAGTGTAAAGTTCTAGGAAGAAACATGTTTTTAAATAAATTTATGCATTGGTTATTGATTTATTTGTGTAATATTTTGTTTTAATTATCAAATGATTATAGAGGTCCCTTCAATAATGAAAACAGCATAAAGGTTTGAGCGTATAGGTGAGATAATCCGAATTTATATCAAAAGGATAGGTTGTAATATCTATCGATACAACTCAATACCATAACTACAATAAATTTTCAATATTATTTTCCATATCTTAAAAACCCCCACACCATATTTCCCCCAATTAAAAACCCAATTAAATTTCATTAACATTTTCTTTATTTGCAAAATGTTCCAACATTTCCTCGCCGACAATGCTCTTGGCATTTCCTTCGAAGGATAGTTCGATGCAGATAGGTTTTTCTCACAGGAATGCTTGGAAAATGTATGCTAAATAAATAGGTAAGCGAGAGAAGGAGTGCTCGGGTCGAAAGGGAATTTTGATGGCTCCTGGAGACTCAGGAGGCGATGTGTGTGGAAGTAGCTCCTGTTCTGGTGCTAGGTGCGAGTACCCTGTCTATATATATATAGGACTATATATACAAGTTATTTACAAAGCAGTGGTGTAGGTAGGTAGGTAGTGGGTGGGGTTTCCCACCATCAATGGCAGTTTCCAAAGGGCAGCGGCAGGGGTCCGATCAGTTCCGATTCTCCAGCATCCTCCTTACAGAGTTCCGGGGGCGGGGGCAGCGTTGATGGAGGCCACCGACTGGATGTGTCCGGACAGGGGAGCGGTGTGGATGGCTCCACGGGTCTGGGCAGTGTAGACACCCTCATGGGCAACCGGAGCCACAACCACGGCGGGAGCATGAGCGGCGGCCACCACAGCGGGGGCGTGAGCGGCATGGACGGCCACGGCGGCCGGGGCATGGACAGCTGCCGGGGGCCAGGAGGCCACGGACACGGCGGCTGGCCAGTGGGCAGCGGGAACGCCCCAGGGGGAAGCCACCACAGCGGGTCCAGAGACGGAGGTGTAGGAGAGACCATGTCCGGCCACCTGCGACAGCAGAGGGATCACGGAGGACTGCACGCCCATGGCCAGGGCCAGGGTGAAGACAACGGCGACGGCGAACTGGGAAAAGTCGAAAAAGGAAAAAATAAAGTGAGTATTTTAAGTTAATTTTAATTGTTTAAATATAAAGGAAGGAACTGAAGAGTATGTCCAGAGAATATAATATTTTGTCATCACGAGTTGTTAATAAAATATTCTTTTACACTTTTTTATCCTTTGTAATGTTTGTTTTTCTTTTAAATTTAAGGATCAGTCTTTATTCCTTTGATGTAAACTCACTTTCATGGTGCTTGAGGGTGGGTTTTGGATTGGCGCTCTTGTTGAACTCTTGTTCTGAACTGATCTGTAACGCCGCTGACGGCCAGCTTTATACCCCGATTCTGACCACATCAGCTCTGGCGGCGAGTGACGTCGAAGGAGGGTTCATGAAAGTGAGAGTTCACACACCATGACACCGCCCTGACACTGCTCCGCATGCATATATGATCAGTGCTAATGACATGCCTCGGGTTCTGGACGGATCGGTTTGGATTGGACTCGGGTTCGCAGTGAGATCTATCGGCTGTGAGATCTCACGGTTGCTGTGTCGACTTGAGGAACTAGTTCTACATATACGTTTATATTTTTTAAACAATTAAAACAATGTGCAAACTATTTAAGGTATATTTACATAAGGAAACTTAAAGCAAAAGGGGGAAATATTACAGAAGAAATACTTATAGAAAATATATATGCAAACAATCGTAATGTAAGGACTAAGCATTTGTGATTTACTTAATATTTTATGCTCTAAAAATTATATTATTATTTATTTAAATATCTTTTATGCAAGTTGTCTTTAAAAACCAACCAAGAACTAGCTCTTGGCTGCACTGAGAACTTGCATTGCCCCAGAAATGCATTCTTGGTGAGTGTGACATGTGGTTGCCACCATAGAGAACTATCCAACTATCTCAACTGTCGCAGCCAGCGAGTGGCCCAACCCATTTTTAAGCTGCAGTTCCGGTAAGTTGCATTTTCACTCCATCACACCGCCACTTTAATTACTTAATTGTTGTTTGTACGCGATTAGCATTTTCAGTGTTCAGAGTATATTATATGATTTATAACACGAATCCAATTATGGTTCGATCGATATCCTGTATAAGGCCAGCTATTAACTGATTTATGGGTTCTTAAGGGTTTTAAGTGCTTTGGTAATGTCAGAAAACGCCCACATAAGCTGTGCATTAATGATGTATATTTATGGGAAAGTTTAATTTATTAAAATTTGTTTTTGTTGGAATTTAATTTAGTGGGTTATAAAAGAATAATATAGAATAATATTTAAGACATAAATAAACATGGAGCAATAGTAAGTAAGGAAATACATTTGAGTTTCTTAGCTAATTCTTTGTACAAATAATTATATATACTTCCTGCTTTATGTAGCTTATTATTAAATAACAAATGAGTTATTTAAAAACCAGTATTTATTGAATTTATTAAAGCCAGGTTTCTAAGCCTTATAAATTTTCCTTAATATGCTTAAAAAACCTTCCTTTAAAATCACCTAAAAAGTCAAAATCTCAGCTAAAAGGCATTCCAGCTGTATCATTTGTTGCCAAGCCAAGCCAGGCTTATTTCCCTAATTATTTCCACCTCCGATTACCTAATGGATTCAGGCCGCATTCATTGTGCAACACATTCACCTGGTCGAAATGCAACGGCAAAGCGTGGGTGTCACTGTAACAGCCCACATAAATCGATGGAAAAACCATTACAAGGCGGCAATTAAGTCCCAGACAAAAGCCGGCAAAAAAAAAGAAAAACAATTCAATTATCCCAAAAAAAACTAAGGCAAAGGAAAACCCCTTTGCAAGAACTTGTTTTGCAGCCAATGTGGGCGAGAGATCGAATCTGTGGGCCAAAACCAAATAAAGAGTTCAAGTTGAAAGAATTAAGGCAAACGCCAAAGTGATGATAATCTATAATTAGCGACTGCTATAATTTGTGGCAATTATTTAAGCCCAGGTGCTGAAACTGAAACTGAAACCGAAACTTGGCTTCTCTCTGTGCGATCTGTAATTAGTGCTAAGCGTTTGCATAATTAAGCATACGCCCTGTGCTCCCAATACGTGACGCGATCAAGAGCCCAGGCGTTATTAACTCGATCTAACGAGCAATTTGGACCCCAACTCGACTACCGTTCAGCAGAGTGGACTCTAAACAAATTAGGACTGCCAACTAAGATAATAATATACACTTCGAGACAGCACTTGAGCCAAAGACAAAGCAAAGACACATTCTTGCCAGATATGAAATCAATTGAACAATTTGTCGGCCTTTCAAGGTCGAGCAGGTGCAGCATCAAGGTTATAATTAACTAATATTATAAATGTGAGGTTTGTATGATTTAGTTGGATTTAATTGGAGTTAAGAGGGTGGGGTTTTAGGGAGGGGTTTGAAGAGGGGTTTCGGGACATTTCACTTGCAAGTGATGCTCATTTAGATATAATGCAATATTGTTACAAAGTGTTTTTTAGAAACAACATTTTTTATTGTTGTTGTTCTTGTAGGCTTTGATGTGGCATAACATTTATATTTTCAGTACAAATTCATAAATTTGTGAATTTTATGCAGAATGCAACAATAGGCCAATACTAAACAACATTTTCTCAGCTTAAACACCGTTTTAGTTTGGCCGATAGTTATCGTTATCTCTTTCTATTTTCTATCGGGAGTACTGATCCCCCTGATCTCCCCCTCTAGCTAACGAAGTACTGCTATCTCCGAGTATACAGCAGCTATCCCTTTCTAGCCAATAAAGAACTGGCCTTAAAATTTTCCTAAAGGAAAGAAGCTCTCTCCCACCATTTGCTATGCCACTGACGGAAGTGCCAATACTTGGCATACTTTTGAGCTGATTTTAGACCGGAAGTATTGTTTGTAATGCGATCCGAGCAATATATTAATATGAATAGGATAAGGAATGCGGCTTACCCGTTTTTATATATCTATAAATTCTTATAATATTTTTTTAACGACATTTTTAACAAAAATATATATAAAATATTCTTTAAAAACTCTTTATAATTTTACTACATTTTCACACCCCAAACTTCACCCAAAAACACAAAATAATACACCAATTAATTCGTATAAAAAACGCTGTTTGAGTTTATTTATAACGCTTTCGTCAATCTTTACATTGTTTTGCAGAGAGTTACTAGATTACAATGGGATATTTACAGGTTGGCAGGGCTATACACATCCTTAGACGATATGCCCGAGATAGTGATAGATCAGAGAGATATAGTAGATATAGCAGAGAAGTAGGATAGAGAGACAGGATATAGAGAGAAAGTGGAAGGCATTTGAAGAATAGTTCTCAAATAATAAAATGAACATGCTGTCGTTTGTTGGTTGTTGTTTTTCTTTTCTTTTCGCTTGTTGCAGTTGTTGTAATTGCTGTTGGACTTGTATTTGTTGTTGCTGAGTGCGTTGGGATCTTGTCCAGAGGATGACATGGACAGGGGACCCAAGATCAGGATCGTGTTCGTATCAGGGGCGGGGGACTAAGAGCTCGGTGTGCTTAACAAATAAGTGTACAGAGAGTGAGAGATGTGTGTTTGGGGCTTATCCGGAGTCGTAGAGCAGCAGCGGCCCGGGCGGGGGGGGAGCCACTCCATTTGGCATCAGTTGGGATCTGTGTGGAGTCAGGACTTGGGCCCGCTTACAGGGTTCCCGGGGCGGGGGCCACATTCACGGACGTGGCCGAGTTGATGTGTCCGGCCAGGGGGGCGGTGTGGATGGCACCACGGGTCTTGGCCACATAGACACCCTCATGGCCATGGGGGCCGGCGGCGAGTCCGGGTCCCTGAGCCAGACCGATTCCGGGAATGGCGGCACCATGACCCCAGCCGGGACCGGTCAGGCCCCAGGGAGCAGCGCTGGCGTGGACGGCAACGGCGGCGGGGGCGCCCCAGTGGCCGCCGTTCCAGGCGCCATTCCAGGCACCATTCCAGGCACCGTTCCAGGCTCCATTCCACAGACCGGGTCCGCCATGGGCCACCGGGCTGACATAGGACACTCCGGGCGAGATCTGGGCCCACGAGGCCTGAGCTCCGACCAGGGCGCACACGAACATGACTACGGCAACGGCGAACTGTGTGTGAAAAGGGCGGAAGGACAAGGATTAGTTGGGGGTGATGTTTGGTGTCCTTTGCAGTCTCACTATCCTCACCTTCATGTTGGCTTGGGGTTGGGTGTTTGAAGCTGGGTTGAGTTGAGAAGAAGGACAAGTGTTGAATACTCAGCGAACGAGTTGATTCTGATTTCGACTACCAAATTGTGGCAACTTTTATACGAAAAGCGCAGCGCGGACTTTGCTTGGCTTTTCCGAATCCAAATCCGAAACCGACACCGAAACCTGCCTTCCAAAAGAGCGGCGAATGGCGGCGAGAGAGGTGCTGGCGCTACGCCGACGCCCAAGTCCAAGTCTTGGCCAGAATGGGTGCACTGCGCCGGGTTTGTGGCCTTTCACTGCCCAGCTGCTGCTGCTGCTGCTGCTGTTGCTGCTGCTGCGGCTGCTCGAAGATCTACGCCTGGGGGTGATGCTTCCCGCTTCTCGCCTTCCGCTCCCCATACCGCCCATCCTCCGTTCCAGCCACACCCCGCGCTCCCACGATCGAGGGGGCGGCGGGCGTTGATAGTTGCGCAAATTACCACAGTCGAACTTCTACTAGTCCGATGCCAATAATAAATACCAATAATATGTAAGAGTTATAAGCAATCTGTTAACAAGAAATGTAAAGTCCATAGCACTTAAGACTGATCTGATTTATGGACATTTATTTATTAAAGCAAAAGGCTGGAAATGGACCTTTGCCAATTTAGGTTTGAAAGCCTTTAAATTGGCATCAAGTCAAAGCTGAATCTTAATTTGTTTCTATTAATTAATCGGTTTAGATATTAAGTTAGTTAATAAATATAATATTGGGATAGTTTATAATACATTCAAATTATAATATATTTATATTATTAACTAGCTCCCTATTATATGCTAAATATTATGCTTAATAAAATAAATTTGGAAATGGGAAATCCTTAACGCCTTGTTCAATTTTATTGGTATTAATTTTTTAATATAAAAATACAGGAAACAACAACAATACAAAATCATTCAATAATAAACTTTAAACCCAAATATGGCATATTTATTTATATTGAATTGAAATATATATATTTTTTAATTATTTGAACTTTAAAATTTCGGTTTATTAATTTCAATACATGGGTTATATTTCAGAGTAAACAATACTTAATAAGACTACTTAAACATATTTTTTATTGTCGTAGTTCTGGTATTAATTATATTGCAAAACTTATAATGATTTTTTTTAAAGGAAAAAGTTCTACAAAATATTAAAAATATTTACATTAAAGCTCTTGAAGGTAGCAAAAATACCTCTTTAATTTACGATAAGCCTCTATGAATTGTACTTAAAATACAAAATATTTAATTATAATTTCGATCTTATTTTAATGCTTTTATCAAAGAATATAACGCGCTCAACTAGAAGCACTTTTAAACTTAAACCATGTATTATTCTACATTTATTTTAAATTACCTTCCACTTATAATTTAAAATACAAATCCACCTTAGTGATACCCGATTGTCTGTACAAGAATTTACAGCCGAGGGTGAAACACGGACACACATAAAAACATAAGCATAGATATTTCAGAGCCGACACAATCGGCTTGGCCCAATCGGGGGCCTGGAAATTGCCACAAACACCAAATTATATTGATAAAGAGCACAAACACATTTAAAAAGTCATAAGCATGTGGCCGGTGGGGCGGCCCAAAGCATTCAATTTGCCATGCCACACCGACTTGGTCTCTGGCTGGGCCATTGCATTAGCTTTCAGAATTCTTTGCGGCAATTATATATATCGTATTCGTCGTATTCTCTGGGCCCGAGTGTTGTTGGTTGTTGTACGTGGCAGCTTGGGGCACGAAATGGAATTTCAGTGGAGCCGTGGAGAGTGAAGCCAGGTAACGTCGCGTGCCTACACTGCAATTACAGGTGCCTGGGCCCAAGGCTTGACTTGGCTAGAACTTTGCCACTGCAATGACTTAATCAATGCAATAAAATTAATTACAATTTAAATGCCTAATGGCCAGTCAGGCGTCACAATCCTTCTGTAATCGCTGCTGGTTTTTTATTGTGAAAGAAATGGTTGGTTAATAAGGAAATGGAGTCTAAATAGTAAGAACTTATACATTAACATAATAAAAACATAGTTGTTAAAGCTTTACTTTATTTATATAATAATATTTACCATATATATGCACTTTTTAATGTATTTAGCAAAAATCTTTCAGTGGCAGAAACAAACCCAGCGAAATTTGCTGACGTCTGCAAGGTCGTGTCTTTCCTTTGTGTTCGCTCGGATTCCCCAAATTCTTTCGAAATTCTTTCGAAATTCTCAACTTTTTCGCAGTGTTTTTAAATAAACAATTAGCCTGTGCAGTCTTGCCTTGTTTTCGCCGTGGCCGCTGCCCCCTGGCTCCGCCAAAAATAGGAAATCGTATTGAAATTGTGGCGGGGCAACGCCCAAGAATAAATATAATCAAAGGCTGTCAGAGAGCGCCGCATTGGCAAACAATAAAAATGCAAAATAGCAAATGCAAAAAACGAATTGAATTGGTCTACATTTCCATGTTTGGGCCAATTGCGGGCTCAACTTGAAATTGAAGTGGAAATTGTCGTCATGCAGACACGTTTTTCCGCTTTTCCGGCGAGGGTCAGAGTGTCAAATGAATCGTGTGTGCGAGAGACGTGGACTTGGACTCGGAATCATTCAGAAGACAGCTGCAGTCTGCAGCTTAAAAATACGATATTCGTATGCGGCGGGGTCCATTAATCATGGCCAATATTTATGATTATGCATAGGGTTCTGGCTAAGGAATGTCATACTCGAACTCGTCTAACTGGCGCAATTAGACCGACTTTGCGAAAATATGAAATGAGAAACAAGAGCATGAGGGCCCTTCACCTAGGCTCCATTAGAGCTTCATTAACACAGAAACCAGTGCCAGCGCCTAAAATATGAATTATGCATTATGCCCAATACTGATCGATGGCGAAATATATCCAACGTTTTATTGGCAACTTTTCTTAGATTTCTCATTACGATGACCGGGCCAGAGAGCAGCAGCAGACAATGCTGGCCAATAGTTGTATTATTTTTCAGGGCGTGTTTCTCTTACCTATTTTTTCATATTCCTACCATTGTTTTAAGCCATCAAGTGGGCGGTCTCTGCTCCAGTAATAATCTCGTCGGCTTGGTAATGATCGGTCAGTTTATCGCGCCGAAAATCAAGTAATTGGCTCATGTTTTTTTTTTGTGACCACGTTTTAAAAGCAATTATGCAAATTTTTCTAAAGCCATTCTGCAAGGCAATATATTAAGCATACCAATGGCAAAGGAGGCATGGAGTAAATTTTATAAGGCAGCGCTTAATACTTGTATTAAAAATATATTTTGGTTTTTGTTTTTCAGATTTTTAATAACATAAATATTTTACTTTTTTTTTTTATTTTAGTGAATTTTTTTATGTATTTTTTTCCTTATTAAATTAAGGCTCTTTCGTATTAACCCTATATTGTCACGTTTACACAACCCCTTTTCGGGGTTACTTAAAATGTTAAATTCTAGATACTATTGAAGAACAATGCAATACGAAATTCAACAAGAACACTTAATATTTTATAATTTATTTATATATATAATTTTATAATACGAAAATATTATTATTTATAATTTTTGTATTCAAATCATTGAATTTTTTAACCATTGCAACCATCATTAAACATTAAATTAACTACCTTTTCTATTTACCTAATATCGTCACGTACAAAGTAGCCTTTTTATTAGAAACGTCAAACCTTTGGTTGACTTGACAACTCTGTCTTTTGATATCATTTTTACGACAACGACGTGTCTCCCTGAAATTGTGTACAAATTCTACGAAATTAATATTTCTGTCTCTTATTTTCGAATACAAAGATGAGTCAATTAGTTGCCAAGGTACAGGCTTTGGCCAATAGTAAGTAGTGCTCTCCCTACAAAGGTAATAGAAAATGTAATCTAAAGATGGCAAAATATTTTTGCCAGAAATGGTGGTGGCTGCCCGTCCCCAGCTCCAGGAGTTCTGGCGCTACGCCAAGGTGGAGCTATCTCCACCGCTGCCTGCTGACTTCCAGAAGCTGAAGAAGACCGCCGAGGCAACGGGCACAAAGGACGTGAAGGCGCAGCTGGGCAAGTTCCGCCTGGGCCAGGTGACCGTCAGCGAGGCCTGGCTCAATGTTCTGGTCACCGTGGAGGTGATTACCTGGTTCTACATGGGCGAGGTCATCGGACGCCGTCACTTTGTGGGCTACAAGGTCTAGGAGGAGAGCAGCGGAGGAGCTGCTATATGAGGTCCCTGATCTTTTTGCGTTGAATGTACATGCCTTGTTTGGCATAAATATGTTTTTTTGTGACCAGGTGACCTCTGAATAAATGCATTAAATAAGCAGGAGGAGGAACTATTTATTATCTGAGAGAATATTTACATAAATATATGCTTTATGTGGCCAGGTGCTCGGAATACTAACTAAACGCGAGCATAGAAAAACTCCCACTCTGCACATTGATTGCCTTCAGCCCCGCCTTGCATTCCGGATAACCATTGGCCCGGAATGAGCAGCGCGATCAATTCAGATCTACGATCTGTGATCCGCGATCCGCGATCTCCGCCAAGCTGGCATTGATCTTGGACAGAGAACCAGAACTCCGGCTTTGGCGCAGGCGTCCAAGCGGCAAGGCGTTATGTTCCTGAGTTGCCGCGACATCGGACACGGGCTGCCGGGCCGGTCAAGTGGCATAAATCAGAGTGACGCCGTGTGGCAGTTGCACAAGCTCCATTCAGCCCAAAAACAAAAACAAAAATATAAAAACAAAAACAATGAGCCACGAAGGTGGACGTGTGCCCCAGCTTGTGCCCAAGTTGCAGGTACAGTCAAGACTGAAGTCAGTTAAACTAAAGTAAATTTATATTTAAAGAAATCTTATTAAGAACGAAAATAAATTGTTCAGTTAATTGAATGTATGTTACAACTACAAGATTACTACATTTTAATTAAATACCTAAGATATTGGATCATAAAGCCTGCTAAAACATTTCCTAATAATCAAACCCACTTATTTATTTCCCTTTAAAACGTACAATCTTATTTATTAAGATTTAATTTTCCCTTCTTGTATATACTTTAAACTTAAAGCTAATTTGTTAATGTTGTTGTTTGCTTATTAAATGCTTGCCTGTGGCTTTATTTGTTCGACTGCATATCGAATTTACCGTTTGGCCCAATTTTAATGGCATTTTAATAACACAAAGCCCGAGCTGAAAAGCCTTTTGTTGCAATCTCACCGCCCGATTGCATCATGCTAAGGCCGCCGCCGCAGGCCAGCTTATATAGTTGGTCCTTATCACAGCTCCCAGACGGACAACGCCCACATTTTGGACAGACCACGGCGAATTCCGCATTAAAATCGCATAAACAGAACAAAACTAATTATCGAGTGGCGTGGGGCAAGTCGATCGGCTTGCAGGGGGGCAGCAAAATCAATGTTGGCCACGTTTAAATTTAATTTGGCGGCCTGCCGATTGTTGCAGAGCCCGACTATTGTGGCAGCCTGCGAGTGGCAACGCGAATTTGGTAACCAGCATTTCCGCCCACACCACCAACACCTCTCTGGCTTACGAGTCATTATTTAATTTGGTCTGCATAACTTACCTACACTAAGTGTGAAAAGGAGAGTCTTGATTTTTGGCTAAGAACTTAAATTTACTTATTTATAATGCCTAAACTTTAAGGTTTTTCTTATTTAAAGAACTTAAATGCTTTAGAAATGTAAGATACTTTAAGGGATAGGTGCTCTAGTCTTATTATTTGTATTTAATATAAATATATATTATACTTAATATAAAATAATAATACGAAAGAAATATGTTCTCAGTTCTTGTTGATTTTAATATAAATTAAAATAAAATTGATTATCTATTTATAAAGATCATAAAATAAACAAAAAACCACTCATAATTAAGAGCAACTAAAGTTCGTATAAAAACCACCAGTTTTATTTACTTTTAATTGTTATTCGAATTAATTTAACTAACTTGTAAAAGGCAATCACACTTGGACTGTGGCAAGGAATTTAACGAGTGGGCAGCCTCCAAAAAGGCTGGGTTTTTACCAAAAAAAAAAAAAAAAATAAATAAATAAAATAAAAATAAATAGAAAAACCTCAGCTGATGCAATTGCAACCAAATCGAATCGAAAATAAAATCAATTGGTCTACGATCGAGATATGCGATCTTATAGATCTTGCGGGTAATTAATCCAATTACAATTAGTATGCTAAGCGTCCGTCCAATGGTCATTAGAGCCATAGCACCGGGCCTCTCTAGGCGGTAATTAACCACTTTTGTGGCCGCGCTTGTCACTACAGAACTGTCACAGCTCGTGGCTGGGACTGAGAGCGTTTTCAGCGCTGCCCATTGTGAGGGTTCTTGGCCGTGTCTTGGGCTATAGTGTGCTTAAGGCGTTAGCAAGTGGCCAGGTGGAATGCCTGGAATTGTGGGGCACCTTTACCAGTTGCCACATGAACAACACAAAAAAAAACCATAATAAATAATCACAAACAAAAATCTGAACGAGTGTGTGCGCGCAACAAGTTTGCAGTTTGTTTGCCGCTCATGCAATCCGAGAGATACTTGTCGCTCACTCACTCTTTGCAGGCTGCAGGTTGCAAAAAGTCCGAAATAAAGCCAAACTGAACTATATTTAGGCCAACAGCCACCAACCACCAACCAGTTGTGGGTGCGGATAAGAAAGCTGCTCGAGGTATTATTATGAAATCGAAAAGCCAGCCATGCCGCATGCTTCTGGGTCTGCATTTTGAGGGGCTTTCAACTAAGCCAAATGCAAATCGATAGCCAGTGTCCAAAAGTAACCGTTCTGATCTCTGCGGTTCTGCGGAATGAATCACGCGGCGCAGAACTCGTTCGATCCTTCGACGGAACACTGACCTTATTCCATAGCTCATCGCCCACACACACGCCAAGTGCTTGAGACATGATGTAATAACTGGAAATGCACTTGAAGAAAATTATTTTTAAAGTATTTCAGCCTTGTAGATAGCTCTACGGATTTTAGGGTCTTGGAAAAACTTAAATTCGCAGTCTTATATGGTTTTTTTGGTTCAAAATTTTGAGTTTTTAAGGAAGTTTTTATTAAATTTGTTTCGGTTTCTCTCAATATTTAAATGGTTATTTTAATTGAAAGATTTTTAATTATATTTACTCAATTAGTTCTTGATTGCTGCGTTTATTTAACGTTTCTATAATCATTTGCATATATCAGACATGCCACAGAAATTTATGTGGTTTTTTAATCAATTGTAATAATTAAATAAAATTTATTTCTTTAACCTCTTAAGCATGTTGAATGATTACAACTTTAGCATATTCTTTAAAGAGTAATAAACATTGTAAGAATGCACTTATTATAATAAAAATATCTCTTAATATCTGGTATTATAAAAATTAATCAAAAGAGTTCTTAAATTACCAACTTTTTTTAAAATTCTATACATTTCCCTATGCAAAAATCAGAAGCTGTCTTGGCCTTGTCAACTAACAAAAAAATGCGTGAAAAAATATACCAAAGAGAGAAGGAAACCAAAGCCACCGGAGTGGGCCAAGTTGAGCTTGATTCTGCGTGGCCAGAAACCAGAAATGCGAAATGTGCGTTCGGGCCAAGTGCGTCGAGTCGCCGCGACGTGCATTGAACCCGTTCGGAGCAGGAAGCCGCAAAGTGCGTAAACTTGAACTTGCAGTTGAAGAACTTGGAGTCGTCGGTGGAGCAGGAGGAGAAGGAGGAGGTAACCAACTTGCCATGCGTCATGCGTTCATGGATTTGCGTGCAAACGCAGCAGCAGCTGCCGATCGCGAGTGGGCTCAACTCTGCGAATATATAAAGAAAACAAAAAGTGAATGGCTATGGCTTAGATTTATGGCCAATTGCCATGGGGCTTGGCTGCCGACACGACACCAAACAACAGTGCCGGCAAAATGTTTAGCTGCTGTTTGTTTAGCTGCCACTTGCCCCGGCCATTCGTTCCCGCTCCACGTTCCGGCGCCAATTGACACTTTTATTGAAAGACCCGGCATTTTTTCGCTTATCTTGTTTTTACGGTCAAAATACATTTTCAGTCAAAGAGAATCCAGAGTCCATCAATGTCAGCAGTCAAAAGGGGGGGTAAATTTTAAGTATTTGTTTATAATTATTTGGTGATTAATGTCGTTGTAATAGATAGTTCGTTTGAGTGGTTAAATGATTATTTATTAGAAATAAATTATTTGTTTAACAGGTTGGACTTGAAAAGGGTTCTCAATTTAGTATGATTAAATTTTTGTAAACGCTATTAATAATATTACTGTTGCCAAATAAAATTGTAGGGTTATTTTAAAGCCTTTAATAATCCAAGCTTTATATTCTTTTCATTTTCTTTAAACGTTTTACCTAATTCAAAAATGTTGCTAAGCTTTAATTTGCTAGAAGTTAAAGTTATTACCTTTAAAATTTCGGTTTATTGAACTTAGAAATTAACTAATTTAAGCTCTAGCGTATTTAAAATAAACCTATTTTTATATATTTCTCCCTTACCCTACACTTCCCTTAATTTACTGGGGACGGCGTCTAACGGCATTCAGAGGCGTCCAGTGGGCGTTAAGGCGGATCTAAGTTGCATTACTTTGCATGGGGGACGGGGTTCAGTGCTCATTACTTAACTCCATAGCGGCCTTACGTGCATAAAGATCTAGTTTTTGTGCCACAAACACACACACACAATTGGTTTTCTATTAATATCTGCAAGTGCGAGTGTGCGGCGATCAAGGCAAACCGCCCCTGCTCCAGATAGCGGCATTCGCGGCACTCTCGATTTCAGATTTCTGCGACCCGGGGACCAGTTGCCGAGCTGGCAACAAAGTTGTCCAGCTGCCGCCAGAGATCGCTCGGTTTCTGGAAAGGCTTTGTCAACGCCCCTGCCTGGGTCCCAGGCCCGGAATTGATTAATTACTTTGGCATCGATTAATCGGCCATCGATCGGGATTGTTTTTGCCAGGCTTTTACCTGTTTCTGGTACAGAATCTCGACGTCGTGGGAGTGCTGGGTGGAACGGGGCTTTTCCTCTTGCCAGGGGTCAAAAGGGTAAAAAGTTATGAAGTAATATCCATATCTGAAATCAAAGGGTGTGCCGATCTTTTGTGGTTTAAATTATATTAATTGCTGGAGAATTATCGAACTTGCGAGAAAACGAAGCAGGTTGAACATTTATAATTATTGCATTTAAAGGTAATTATTAAATACCAGCAAAGATTCAATGGAAACATTTAAATGGTAGGTTTTTTTTTATGAGTAAGGTAATTAAATAACTTACAGCTTTGTTCTTAGTTTTTTAAACAGAATTTGGTAAAATAAACTTGAACTTTAAGGCATTCATAATTTTAATTAAATGTTCCCTTCCTTCCTATTAATTCCCCACAACTTCTCGTACATTTTGTTTTAATAACATTTTTTGTTTTTATTCAAAAAGAAACAAATTTCCAGATGATGACAACAGTGGAGGGGGGCGGAGGATAAATATATATAAAGACCAGAAAGTATACAGCGGAAACATATAGACTGGATAGGATTGACTTAGATTGCTGAACAAAGGAGAGATTCCTAGTTTGGGATCTCAACAACTCAGGAGGGAAAATCCAAAGAATGCGGTGGCCATGACTTGACTTCTTAAAGATTCATGCTTGCGAGTGATGTGGCGGTCAGGATCGGTATTCCATTAATGCTTTCCAGGTCTTTACCAGGTGCCTGGTGCGGGCTCCAGGTTCACAGAGGCAGCGGACTGCGAGTGTCCGGGCAGAGGAGCCACATGGACGGCACCGCGGGTCTTGGCCACATAGCTGGCCTCCGGAGCGGCCACAGCGACCACGGCAGGAGCGTGGGCAGCCACCACAGCGTGTCCAGGAGCAGCAATCACCGCAGGAGCAGACTGGATGAGGACGGGACCGGCAGGGGACAGGGCCAAGGGAACAGCAGCGGGCACGGCGGAGGCCTGGATGGCCACTGAACCGGCGACGGCGGGGGCACCAACCACCACAGCTCCGCCATGGACAGAGGTGAGCAGGGGAACCACAGAACTGTTGACACCCCAGGCGAAAGCGAACAGGACTACGACGACGGCGAACTGTGAATGGAAATAAAGGGGACAAAGGTTAGTCCTTAAATATGATAATATTTTAGTTTAATTATTTATTTTAAATAAAGAAAACTAATTTTATTTTTTTCAAATAAATATTTTATGATCCCTTTAATTTTATACATTAAGTTAGGACCCTTCATTTTTATATTAATAAAAACCTCTTAAATAAAACTTTGGTTTATTATAGGAAAGGTATATCAAATTTTTACTACTTTTTGAGGTATAGAAATGATTTTACTATCTTTCATAGATTTCTTTTTCAACAAACTTGCTTTAAACTGTTTTTAATGTTATAATTTAGTTATTTTCATACTTATTTTTCAATTTGATACATTTGCAGGCTGTTTCACGTGTCGTATACTTAATTTCAAAGTCACTAGGTACAAATGGGCGTATACGCAATTTTATTAAGTTTTGATATTTCATAATTTCTAGTCTTCTAATACAAAAATGTAAAATAAATAACGTTCATATAAACGATTAGAACATTTATATATTTTTTTCTATATATATATTTCTATATATACATTAAACCGATCAAAAACCTTTTCCAATCGAAAATCTCACAGAACCTAACCTTAAATTTCCACTTGTTCTATTGCTCCTTGATACTCCATTCCAATTTACACCATTTATATGTCCAATATCCCTTCACTAACTCACCTTCATGTTGGCTTCTGTGATCTCAGCGACGCTTGAAACGTAACTAACTGACATCTGCCCATGGATGCTGGGCTTTTATAGCTCCGATCCGATCCGATTCGATTCGATCCAGGTCGGCTTCCGAGATCCATAATTCCATTTAGCATATAAGGCCAGTTGGGGCGCTCTGATCAGCCATGTGTGTGGCTCGTATGTTTGCTGCACAAATGCGGAAACTGGCCCAGAGAACAGAGGCTACGTAATAGCCATGCCACCTCCAGCCCCTTGACCTTCCCCCCCGACCACAACCGATATCAATACACCAATCTATATCTGTAGACTATTGACCATTGACAACTATTCAAGTGCGCGACAATTAGCCACGCCGGTTGACAAGGCGAGAAACAAGACAGACAGGGCCAGCATTTGATTCGGCCAATCCATTCAGTTGGCCAACACAATCGTAGCCATGACTTCTATAGTACAGTATATAGTATATAGAATATAACGTAACAGCGCATTGGATAGGCAAATTACAAGCCAGCGGTGGACCAGAGAACATATCCAGCACCACGGGCTGTCCATTAAAATTTCATCAGCAGAGGAAACGTAATTAAATTCACTTCGGCGAGTCTTTGGCCTGAAATTAATGCGAGCGCCGCCAGTTCTTGGCAAGATTGATCCATTTTAGATCGCCATGGCTTTTTTTTGCATTTACATATCGCGATAATGCAGACACAGTTGTGGTCCATACGAATAACCCGAATCTTTTTATTATAAAATAAATAATTTACATTAAAAATTAATATAAATTTCAGGGAAATTACAAAGAATATTCGTGTGTATAATAATTAGTTTGGTATACTGCTTATTTGAAGTCTTAAAATGTATATAATTATGTTTTCTAGAATTTTATGTATTTCTAGAATTTTTCTTTAAACTATTTACTTTGCATTAACTATTGTAAAATTTATTTTGTATCTTATTATTGTCATAGCTTTATTAACTTCTATACAACCCTTGAGATGGATTTTTCTCAACTATAAATAACAATATTTATGGCTTAATAGATTTTAAATTAAAAAGTGCTTACAAACTGGCTTTAAGTAAGTTTTTTATTAATTACAAGTATTATTTAAAAGCCACTCTCGCTTTCTAGCAAGAAGCACTTAAATTATTACATCAGCATTTGACTAACAATTTAAATAAAGCCACAACCCGACCAAGAGTGGTGCCTTAAAGTTAAATAAATTAAATATAAAAGAATATATTCTAAATAAATTTAAAAAAATATAATAAAAAATTAAAATCAACAGCAATCTTTGTGACAATTGTCAAAGCAAAATCTTCAGTCAGTCGACACTACAAAGATCTCCCATCATCAGACAAAGCTCTTAGCTAACTATATTTTTTTTACGGTCTTGTTGGTGGAGAGATCAGGTTCTGGACAGCATTAGGTCCCGATTCTGCCAGGATTATGGCTCGTTTGATATTTTCGGAGAAGGATCAAAATGCCTACGATCCCAAGAAGTACAAGGTGAGTGCGGTTCTCCCTTCTCAGAAATAAATATAAATAAAATAATACAATATAAATAAATTAAGGTGGTGCACAAGAACCATTGGCGCCAGGTGAGCCTCCTGCTGCAGCCCTCGAACAAGAAGTGGTGGGAGGATCCCGATGTTGTTGTGGCGTGAGTAGAGACCATTGTATGGATACCAAAAGCCACCTTTATGGCATGATGGAGAGGGGCTCGCACACGTGTGCCAGCTCCCATTGCCATCAAGTGTTATTCGTGCGGTTTATTGAGACACGGGGAGAAAAGTCTAAGTTTCTTGATTGATTTTTTAAGGAAATATTAGATATTTCGACTATTCTTATTCTCGTAAATTTTATACATTTTCTATCTTAACAAATGAACTTATAATATCTCTTATGGCATGTTTTATAAAGCTAAATAATAGTATTCTTTCTGTGCAATCTGGTGGCTCTCCGACACCGATTGGCACTGTTGCTGCCTGCCCCTGCCGATTCAATTAAGATTCTTTGCCACAGTCGCGGTCGCAGCCATAATATTTTATTGCATCCATCAAATTGTCAAGTCAACTCATAATGTATTGGCCTGCCGCGCCGCGCCCACAAATATTTCCAAGATAATTAAATTCGCGCAAAGGAAATATTCGCGTTTAATTGCATCACACATCACATCTTCGGTTAGGAATATATATTTTGCCAATATGTAAAGCCTCCCGAATCCTGTCCAGATATCCGCGATGGTTAGATAGCTCGGTGCTAATTTCCGGGCCACGTTCAGTCACGCGATGCTAACGAAGCCTTTGATAGATGGCTCAACTTCTCGAATGCAAATGAACACCCGCGAAAACGGAGGGGAATCCCCGGTGCGAGTGCAGCCAGTCACCTGTCGGCGAAACTTTGCCAAGTAATTGGGTAACAGGAGTGATGGAAACGGGAAATTGGCTTGGGTTTTTCTCACTGGGTCGCACGGCTCACTGAACTAAAGTCAAGTTTTGGTGAGAGGAGAGTCCTAGTCAAGGTTAAGATCCTTAGGGGACTTTAGAGGGAAGAGAAAACCTAGGAAATGGAACGTTTTCACCTAATTTCGGACTAGTTTTTTTAGTGATTTCTGAAGTGGTAAAAAACTTTTAGGGATATGTACTTTTGCTAAACGATTTGTTACCTTAATTTGAATTTATTTTATTATTATTTACACCTTTGAATTCTGGGCAAGCTGCACAGCAAGTATATTTAAGTTATTTTCTAAAAGATCATAAGGAAAATATAATAGAAAACATTGATATAAATCCTTACTGGATCAATATTTTTCTCTCAAGCCGATATATAAAACGATTATGAAAGTTTTGACCTCTGTATGCTCAATTAATAAGCATTTTGATAAATTAAATATTAGTTGGGGACAATTATATTTTTTGGAAATACTTCGATAATATAGATAAATTTAAGTTTAAGATAGCATTTTTCGATATTTAAAATATCAAAGTTTGAAATAATTTTGATCATATTCAGCGCTTTATTTTTTTTATTTATGAAATTGTAATTTTCTTTGCGACATATTCCCCTCTTATCTTATTTCTCATAAGTTCCCCCCACTTTAAATCAATTAAAGCCACGAACTTCTCGTAACCCCGTAATCCCTTAAGCTACCCCAAAAACCATTTGCCCCGCCCCCCAAAAACCCTGCCTTTCTCTAAGGCCTGCGTATCCACACAATGATGCGAGGTGCCAGGCAAATGAACCGAAAACAAAACCAAGCGAGCAGCGGGTAATGAAAGGGCGATACTATAAAATATATAGTATATGGTACACACTACTACCCAATGCAATGCCGACACTTTGCGTGTTCAATAAAAAAAAAAAAAGAAAAAAGGGAAATCGCGGAAAGGCGAAAGGCGGGCCAGCGGAAAACGGTGTCAGTGCGAGGACAACGAGAAAGGAAAGTACTTAAGCGGCGCGTCACTCAATCAGAATGATATTATTTTTAATGGCGCAAAATGGATACAATAAACAGCGAGTACGAGCGCGTGGCTGCCACGCAACGGACACCGACACGGACACGGACACGGCCGCCGTGATCCCACCCAGAATTCAGACACATGCTATCCGTTCGTCCCAGGATGAGGACGAAGTTTCTTCACAACGGAATCCAAGTCGGAAACTTAATTACATTTCAATTTTTTTTTTACCCTAAACAAACGGCTCGCTCGCGCTCCGCATATGTCACTCACTGCCGTGAAGGCTGATCCCTCCGTGGCGGGCGTGGGACGAGCTGTTGCTCTCTCCGATGCCCGGGAATGGGCCCCACCGCCGCCGGGCAAGCGGTGCGCCACGGTGACGATGCTCCTGGCCCAGCGCATAGCACGCAACGCCGGTTGCTGGGCAGTCGACGAGGAACCCTCGTACAGTTCGAACAAGATGAACGTCTGGCAGACGCTGGAGTATCTCTCCGGGCTCAGTCTGCGCAAGAAGTACAACTACGAGGGATATGCCGATACGCACAATTTGATCCGGACCCTGACTCCGTCCTGGCGTAGGGATAGCTTTGCGGAGAAGGCCAAGGCCGAGGAGCTGACGGGTGGCGGTGCAGCTGGTGTAGGAGCAGCCGGAGGAGCATCTGTCGCCGGAGTAGCCAAGTATAGCGAGGAACGTTCCTTGACGGCGCCATTAATTGCCCAAGATGCTGGCATTCGGAGCAGCTTTCAGAGCAGCGATAATGTGGCCCTGGGCCGGAGTGGCTCCTCGGGACTTCGTAGGAGGCATCGCAGCCGGAAGCGGATTGGTCCGCAGTTGGACCCGGAGTACGCCCTGTCGCCGGAGGATCTGCAGGATCTGGTCAAGTGCAAGTAAGAATACATCTAGTGATATCAGTTGGGATTGATGATTTAATTGATTAATAGAAATAGTGTACAAATAGGAATTATGGAAAATATTTATATATCTATACTGTGGCGGTGTTAGAAGTTCTAGTCGATATATAGAAATATATGTGCAATATAGCCACATATCAGGTTTATAAATTAGGAAAAGGGCTATTAATATTTAATATATACATTTTAAAGTTAAATTCTATATTATTTGATACTTAAAAATTCGATATATAAGAGTCTGCTCTCGATATAAAATTATAGCAAACTTTTATAACTAAATATAGATTAAGAAAATTTTATTTTTAAACATATATATAAATATATCAGATATCAGAGTATTTTTCCAAATACTAATGTTTTAACATTTATTTATATATGCGCTTTAAAATTATTTAAATTCTATAACTTCAATATAAAATATTATTTTTTTTTATGCAATAAAAAATTCAGCAAAAAGATATTTAATAATTTTTTTAAAGAGTTTTTTATATACTATATATACCAACTTACATTTTTTTTTAAGTGTAGCCACGCAAAAAAGTTTTGCAGTAAGCTTAGCAGGTACAGAAACCCTTGAGAGCAGGCATGGAAAATGTAGCCAAGACAAGACCCCTTCAGCAAATATTTTTATACGGAAAACTCTTTAAGAATTGTTTCTTTTTATGGTCTAAGTTCTTGACTTCCTACATTTTATTCAAAACTACAAATACAATTCGTAGCTTCAATATTTCCATATTTATCTCTTGCTTTTCTTTACGCCCTACTGCATTATCCCACCCGAAAAGGAAAGTTAAGCCCCCGCAAATTGCAGGCGACAAGCCAATGAAAAGTGGGAGGAAGTGCGGTTGAAATAAGAGTGGGAGCTGGAAATGCAGCGAGTTGTGACACTTATTCCGGAGGTGGAGGCTGCCACCCAGGAGATTGTCTAAGATGACGCACAAAACTACAAAGACAAGCCAAAGATGACACTAAAATGCTTTCTTTTTGTGTGAAATGGAATCGAAGAATTCAAAACTCAACTCCGATTGGCCGTGTTTGTTGTCGAAGGAAGTTGGCAAAGCTTTCGCGTTGCCGGAAGACATGGCAATTTAAGTTGGCGGTGCAGGTGGTGGTGCAGATGCTTCAAGTGGAGGCGGAAACGGAAATGAAGTCGTTGCATGACAGAATGTCGAAGTTGAGTTTGCACTTCGCCTCCCCAGTGTGTGGGCTTTTTCGAGTAAATTTTGGTGGCATAAATTCCAATAGAAATTTATTCAAATACTCTTTGAGAAAATCACGAATACGCCATGTGAGCCGGGTAGAAATTAATTCAAGGAAAACGGGAAAAGTGCTTTAATACTTTCTTAAACCTTTTTATTTATTATAAAAAAAAACTAAGTATGAAGTAGAAGCTTCAAAAACTACCCATGGAATATTTCTTCTCTTTCTTTGTCCTTAATTATTTGTTAATTTGTTTTTATATATTTCGGTGTTTTCTCTCTCTTTTCCTCTCGACCTTTCTAGCCTAGAAGACTTCTCTATAGATTTTTATAAATTTTATTTCGAAATGCATGAAATAATTTAAATGCAATACTCACTCACAAATAATAGAAACTTCAGTGGTAAATACATAGTGAAAGTGACAATATTTGTATACTGTCAAAGTCAAAATTTTGGCCACCAAAACACGAACCCATCGAAGCCACCAAAAGAGCCCCTCAGCCCCACCCGCAAACTAAGCCAACTCCGACAGCCGATTCAAAGTGTTTGCTCAATTTCCGCGCTCCGAGTCGATTATGGGAAATTATTGTATGTCTCGTTGGCATGAAAGGCGGCCATAAGGCAGGAATTGTTATCTGGTTTCACGGTAATGTGAGACTGCCCTCCAGCAACTCCATTCTCTTTGTCCTCCCCCCCAGAACCCTTGATTCTCTAGCCGAATAGTTGGCCCTTTTCTCGCTCTCCTTGCGGGGAAAACTTTCAGTCTGTTCGTGGGTTTCGTGCTCAAGCAAAGACCAGTGGTGGAGATAGAGATAGACAGTTGTTGGCCATAAACAAGGGCTTTCCAAAGAGGGAGAAGCGAGTAAGTGAAATGGCTAGAAGGAAACGGGCTGCTGGACAAATGGAGTTGTCACCTTTCAGGGAATTATATTCAGAGA
Organism: Drosophila seguyi; assembly: GCA_008042675.1. Taxonomy (NCBI): domain Eukaryota; kingdom Metazoa; phylum Arthropoda; class Insecta; order Diptera; family Drosophilidae; genus Drosophila; species Drosophila seguyi. The sequence goes on from VNJU01004126.1 coordinate 166,316, forward strand.
ATATGGAGTTATATTCAGGATTTACTGACTCTAATTTATACATAATCCTAACCCGATCTCTATTGAGGAAGGTGGCATGGATAACAGCTCTTCTCGAAGTTAGCTTTCCTTATAAGTAATTTTTTAAAAATTAAATCTAACCTTCATGACTTTAAGTACATTTTTTAAAGACAGCTTTTGCCTTCATTTTAAGCAATCAAATCATAAGGGTCTTCCCCTACTTCTCTTCCCTTTAAAAAACTAAACTTGAACCGCATTCCTTAAACTATAAAAATAAAGCCACCACGAATCCCTGTGGCAGGACTCGCGTTGCCTGTTGGGAACTTGTTGACTTGACACACTACGCCGTGCACTTTGTCACAATATTGACATTGGTGTCGTGTCATTACGCCCAGCATTAAACGCTTTAACATGCGAGCCGAGCTCCGGCTCCGGCTCCGGGGGGATTCGTACTCGGAATCCGATTCGGAACACGATATACTCTCGTGCATTTAGGGAGCGAGACTGAAAGTTTTCGGGGCAGGGTTTTGGGCGTGCCACACTCCTCCTCCCACGTGCCACTCGACGCCGCACACACATGTGTGTAAGTCAACAACAACAAAACAACATGGAAGGCGGAGGAGGAGGCAGGGGCCAAAGAAAAATCCAACGGAAAACCCAAGGAATCACATTGAATCCCGTGAAAAGGGCGCCACATTCGCCGGTCGCCTTTGTCGAGTTCGGGTGAAAGTGCCGCGGAATACTTTCATCGTTCCCGGTGCGAAAATGTGGAACTAAGGCCAACACCTGCCCGGTTCATCACCTGTGCTGGCACCTGTCCCTGTCCCGAAACCTTTCCCTGGCCAGTTGACATGGCCGGCAAGCTGAGAAGACGGCGTTCCAAGAAGCCACTGCCCTTGATGGAGCTCTCCGTAGAGGAGGACTTTCTCATTGACTTTGTCCAGTGCAATCTGGAGCCGGAGGAAAGGTATGGCAACTTGGGGGAGATAAAAAACTTAAATTTAATTAAAATTGGTTAAAAATTAATACATAGGACTTGCTTATAGAAGACAAGTTTACCTCGAATCTTAAATAACAATTTTTTAGTATCTAGAAATTTCTAGAAAGTAAATTGTAGGACAAATGGTTTAAATTAATTAGTTCAATGTTAACACATTCAATTTTGCAATTTTAAAATCATCTCGAATGCATTTTAAAACAATTTTACATATAAAAACAATATATTTAATTCTGTAAAGAATTATAAAACCTTGCTTTAGGTTATATCCTATTTTTCCTCTTGATTTTTGCATTTAAAAGAACATCCAGAGATGCGAATCACATTTCAATATAGCTACTCCTTTATTGCACTCTCATTTCCCTCACAAAATTGATGGCCCTGCCGCGCTACGTGTTGCAATTATCAATTTTAATGGCCCGAATGGCGAAAGCAAAGGGCATAAATGTCAACTCTTCGAGAAATTTATGCACGTCCCAGGCATTAATTAGCAATGCACACTTGCAGGAGCCCCATCGTCATCGTCGTCGTCGTCGTCGTCCTCGAATCCTGCTCCATAGTTCGCCTTCAATTAGCGATGACAAGGCGGCGACGGCAAGGATGTAAGCTAATAGGGTTCATGCTCCAGAGCCGCTAATTAAGTCATAAATGTAATCAATGGGACTCTCACTTTCTGACACATTACGCGGCAGGACAAGAAAAAATAGAAAGGGAAATGGGTAAGGGTCAAGTTTTCCCTCATTCTAGGGAAACTCTTGCTGAAGTCTAAGATTTAATGTGTTTTTTCAAGGAGAATTATTTCCTGTGATTCACCCAATAGATAAACTCTTAAAATCCTACCAAAAAGCCATATATATATACCAAATAATTCCATAAATCATTTATAACTTTATGTTTATACAAATATAAAAACAAGCCAGAACTCACAGAAAAAATACTCCATTTGTAATGGCTTATTGAGCTGGCTAAATGGCAATCGGATATGGGTTAAGCCCACGCACTGTTCAGCAAATGGGTTAATGTCAAGCGGAGGTTAAAGGGAAATACCACAGGTGGGAGAGCCGTAAATCAAGGGCCCACCTGATGTATACTGCGCAACGGATGCGATTTCAAGGGAGTTGCAAGTTTCGCGGAAGTTGCAATAAAAAAGAAAAGATGGTAACCCGCAGCAGGAACTGCCATATAAATCCACTCTTTCTACTCAAGGAGACACACATAAATCGGGGGACTTTCTAGGCCAACAACGACATGACAGATTGCTTATACTACAACCCCCCTTTGGGCCATAATTTATGCATGCGAGTTCGAGGTTATTGATACGACGACAACACCCATTGATGTCCTGGAAATTTCATTATCAATGTCAATGCTATGTATCTCTGCTTGCCTCTCACCTCGGCGTGGATTGGAAATTGATTGAATTGAACTTTCACGACTTTGAACTATTGCGAGCTACACTCGGAAATAAAACGAACTTGTAGGGATTTTGACATGGAAACTTAGTATTTAATTTACTTAAATTAGAACTGAAATAATATTTATAGACTTTTAAAATATATACTTTTATATATAATTTGTAATACATTTTCAGGCTCACTTTATACCTTATTTCTATGACTTTGTTATTAATATTACCTAAAAATTCAAGTCATCTGGCCTAAGTTTACTTTTTAGTTAATTTCTTCCCTAAATTTAACGCCTTTTTCTGTGTGTAAGATCGTCCTCGTCCTCGTAGCCGTCGAGACATCAAAGCCACACAACAAAGTATCCGTAACAACTCGTATATCTCTGTTAAAAAAAAATATATATAAACCGAGTTACGTGAAATGGTAATGGATTTTTGATTGAGTGTTCTTGGCTCTGACCCAAAAAAAAAAACAACAAAAAAACTGTACCTAGAGTCAGGCCATCTATAAACTATAAGCTATCCCTCTAATTGTCAACTAAACGACAATCATTAACTGGGACTAAGTCTAATCCCCGAGCACACATCACCGAGCCCTAAGGCAGCCGCGGCTCTCATGACCTGCCTGCATTAAGTTGCTTTATGGCATGTAGAAATAAAATACCTATTTACCATATAAGAACCGCAAAAAAGTAAGACAGATGGCAGGAGTGAAGGCCCGGGCCATGTGAGTCGCTAAAAAGCCTAGCGAAAGTCTGCAAGTCTGCAGAAAGGCAGGCAGTCAGGCAGTCTTCCCCCGCTAAGACCGCCACCCTTTCACTCTGCATGTCTAAAATTACACTACATTTTCTAGGGGAAAGGGGGTAAGGTGAGAGGGGTGGAATGTGTGTGGCGGCTGGTGTGCATATCACGAGAAACATATACACATGTCTGCAAAGTTTAAGGTGACAGTGGTTGGGCTTTATAAGGTATTTAGTTAGGTATTAAATTAAATAATATTAAATTAATAATTAATAAATATATAATATAAATATATAATATACTATTCATATTTCACATTAAATAGATAATTATATATCAAAGAGAATAAAGGTACTACAGCACCGATAAATATTTACTTAATGCTTCCAGCAAACTTAATATTTCATAAAATGAATCTGGAAAATCATTAAGTAAATTTAACTTTATAAAATTGTATTATTTAAAATTTATTAAATATTCTAAAATAATATATATGTATATTTTAAATTCCCCTGACTGGAATATAATTTAAAATTACTTGAAAAGCAAATCTTAATTCATTCCCATTGTGCCAAAGGAGGCATTGTCAGAGCCAGAAACGACTCCTTCTTGTCCTTGTGTTGTCGGTTTCGGGTGTTTTTTGGGCAACTTTGGCAACCAAAGCGAAGAAAAAAAAAATACGAATACGAAAAAAAAAACGCAGCGCTGGAAAAGCGAAAGAAAAGCGAAGGAAAAGCGCTATAGTAACCGGCCAGAATGCGGCCCGACCTCATTCGTTGCCCGCAGTTACAAGCGCTAAAACGCCTTCAGCGGATTGGATTGGCCGCCGATGTGGGATTAGCCCGACCACCTTGGCAGGTGGTGTACCACCGCCCCCCCCCTCCCGCAGTGGGTGAGTGAGTGCCAGTGGAGTGAGGTGTCCCGTGTCCCGTGTCCTGTCCGTAATTAAGCGTGAAAATTATTGACTCACATTTTCGGGTCATTAACATGGTCTTGTCTCCCATTTGTTTTTGTTTCTCCTGAATGCGGCTATCAATTTTCTTGTTCCCTCTCGAATTTTCTCTGAACTTTCTTCTCATTTTCCTTAATTCTCTCTTTTCCCCCTTGCAACAGTTTCAATTTGCCGCGCATTAGCGCCCGCCTGGAGCGTCTGATGGGCACCAATGTGGTCAAGCTGACGGACCGCGCCTACATGAAGGAGCTGCGCGAAAAGATCGACGAGGATTACCGCAAGCAGCTGCTGTCCCGCATCCGGGCCAGGGAGGTGAGTAATATCCAACAATCTCGACGGCGGATGGACAACCAAATTAGGCACCCAGAAAGCGCCACAAATGCGACCAATTTGGTGTCCTCTTGCCTGGTAATTCAATTTTCATAAAGTTAAGCGGGGCAAAAAAAAAAATATGAGAAGCCGTCGCCGGGAGTCCTAAACAAATTTTGTCGCCAGGGTGAGAGTCACGTAGACTAACAATGGAAGTGGGGGAGGAGGAGCCCCTTGAAAGGGTTGTATATTTGGTTTCTGGGGGGAATTACTTAAGGTGTTTTTTTTTATAGAGGATTCTAGACCTGACTAAAGTGAAATTTAATATTATACTTTTTTTTGTAAAGGATTTTTACGAAACTACAATTTTTTAATCTCAATAATCATTATTTTGAGTAGATGTGTAGCTTATAAATTCTTGAAGAAAATAGCTGGAGTATTTTTTATGCAGATGGTTTAGATTTTATATATAGTTACAAAATATTTGACAATTGTATTTATTTATAAGATATTTTGTAATACAACATTACATAGTACTTTGGAGTGAGAGGAAAAATTCGTTACATATATTATTTTATTTCAAAGGAAGACGTTTAGGAATACATACAAATATTTTACCTGATTAATTATTTAAGTAATTTTTTTTCTTCTTAAAAAGAACTCCTGGTTTTCCAGTTCTTTTAAATTACTTCTTATTATTTTTTCCATTTCCATTATTATTATATACCTTAAAATTAAATATTACGATCAACTGCATTATGATTTTTACATAAATAATACTGAATATAAATTGAAATTTATATTTTAAAACATAAAATGTAATTTATTCTGCTATCTGATAATCTCCAATCCCTTACACTTTTCTTCTTGTTTATTACGATTTTACCCTTTTCAAGATTTCCCTTCTTTTTTCCTCATGGCAGCGAAAGTGTCTCAAAGTTTTTCAATGACGCCGACACCGCCCACTTATTCTTCTGCCTATCTCCCTGCCGCCTCGGGGCACAAACAATTGAATTCAATGAGGCCCCGACATGAAAATGGCAAATCCAAGCCGTCAAAGTAATAAAAATTAGACCAGAAACAGAGGGAGAACAGGGCGCCGGTTGCCCTTTATGTCTGCGAGACATGCGAGACATGAACTCCGAACTCCGAACTCCGAACTGTGAAGTACAAAGTGCTCCACTGCGGATACGGATACTTAGAGATCTGTCTGTCCGATATGCCCCCCTAGCTGCAATTGCAGTTGCCTCAACTTTTTCAAATAAAAATAATAGTAAATAATGGAAAATAAGGAGGCGCTTCCGATTATTGCATTTCCATCAACGATGTTCGTCGAGGTCTGCGCAATGCGGCGCCAAAAACAAAACAGATGAAAAGGTGTCAAAAGTGCTGATGGGCTTGGAAAGTTGGCAAGGGAAAACTTACGCCCCCACACACTCACTCTTAAAATGTTCCTTTAAGGACACAACCATTAAGAAGCCAAAATCCTCAGAATTTCTGCTCTTTTATTTAACCGCAGGCTTCTTTTTCCTCAAGCCTCAATATTATTTCAAAGAGCAGCAGCTTGTCGGGTCGTTAAAATATATTAATAGATGGCAGAACTACTAGTAGAGTATTTGTTAATAATGTTAATAATTGAATTCTATTGACAGAAAAATTTATATTTGGCAAAAGACACATGCTCTTGGGAAATAAAAGAAAGCGTTTGAGGAAAAGCTGTTGAGAAATAATAATAAAGAAAATAAATTTGTTTAGGTTATTTTCAGGTTTTAATAACTAACGATGTGTTCAGGAAATTTTTTATTTATGCGAGTATTAAATGTAGAACTTATTTAAACAATACTCAATGTATAATAATTGTTATTCAAGAACATACTTACCTTTACAAAATCCCTTATTTCTTCCAGCTAAAAGAAGTTGAACGCGAGCGTATGCTTATTATCGAAGGCAAATCAGATGTTATACCCGACGAACTGGCCGATGATCCCATATTTATGGTCAACAAGGATGCCAACATAGAGATACAAAAGGAACGAGCCAAAGTAAGTTGGCTCGAGGAGGAGAAGGAGCAGATGAAACCAAGTCTTCAGGATTAACTTCTCCTCTCTGTCACAGTTAAAGACCGCTCGGGAGAAGAATGCGGAGCGTTTGAAGCTGCAGGGCGTCAAATGGGAACGGGAGCGACTGCAGCATGCCGCCAAGGAAGCGGAGCTTCTGGCCCAGAAACGGGAACGCCAGCGCCAGCAGAAGCTACTGGTGGAGCAGTACAGGAACGAGGATGCGGAACGGGGCATGGACCTTTTGCGGTGAGTTTAACAATTAAAAGAAGGCACATCATATGGGACTTTCATCTTTCTTTTTTATCTTCGAGTAAATAATATTTAAGTTAGTTCCTTGCTTTAATCATAAATTCTTAAATACTTTACTCTTTTCTTACTTAACTAAAGTATAACGCTTACAAACCCTGTTTAAGCTCCTCCTCCGATTAATGCCAAGCGAAATTAAAAAATGAACAGAGCCCGCGTAACTGCAAAAATAACAATACATTATATTTTGCGTTGACGCTCGGCGCCAGATTCTTGGAAGCTCTTTATCCCCGAGTGGGTTGGGAGAGGGGGCCGGGGAACAAAAAAGCCTGGCTAAGTTGCATGCATTGTAAAACGATGAACCCACTGGCTTAAACGACCTTCGGGAGGGGGATGGAAATGTGGGGGTTTTCTCCCGGAAGCTCCTACAAGTTTGAATGCTCTATAAATTCCTGGAAAAAGATTAGCTTTTGAAATGTAAGGAAATGTATGAGGTTTTCTCCGGAAAAATGAAGCCACCTTTTCACAGTTAAACTTTATAGAAAATCAATTATTCACGGAATTTTATATATATATCGATTTGTCTAGATTTTATTAGCGTATTATATATAAATTAGCATCTATTAAATTTATAACTATCAACATTTAGGCTCAGTTCTCCTGTGAATGACTGATTAAATACCAGCCAAGTTTTTTATCTAAATAACTTTGGCAAACTAAAAATACATAGAATATTTAGGGAACCAAATAGATAATATTTATGCTACATTATAAAATGTAACGAAAATAAACTGGTACTATTTTTGTTATATATTCCCGAAACGCCTTTGATAAAGCCATCAAAAAATGTTATAAATTAATTTAGATATTTTTGTTTTGCTATCATAAATTTCAAGTTCCGCTGATGGTGTCTATTGTCTGAGCATTTTTTTGGTAAATAATTGTTACCTAGAAAAGAGTATTGTAAAAATATGATTGAAGCATTTTTCCCGTTTTCCCTCCCTGGGCACATCATTAAACGTAGCTTCGTTTTTTTTGATCCAACGGGGGCCGAGCCATTAATATGCATGAGTTGAATGTTTAGCGAATGTTGCTTCGGAACATGGAGGGTAATGAAAGGAAAACTCCTTTAATACCCCCCGCTTTTCCCCTGACATTTTCCAGCATCGAAAACGAAGACTGGCGCGAGTGCGAAAAGAGCCTGAAGGAGTTCCTCGAGCAGGAGCGGGCCAAGATGAAGGAGCGCTCGCTGCGTGTCTCTCAGCCCTTCTCCTCAGATCCGCTCGATATACAGAATATAGTAAGAGCCAGGTAAGTTAATATATAGTATAAAATTAAGTTTATTCTTAATTAAATTTAATATTTAAGACAAAAATTCCGCGAAACGGAGCTACGTATACGCAACCAGCTGGAGAACAAGCTGAAGGATGTGAAGATGGCGGTCACCACACAGCAGCTTACGGAACTAATCGAGGATGCCCACCGTGCCAGCCAGGAGGTGTTTCAGGAGCCATCGCTGGAGGACGATGAGTTCCAGGGCGGCGCCATGCATCCCAAGTACCTGGACGATGTGACCGATGTCTCCGAGGAGACGGTGATCAGCGAGGATGCCATCAGCTTGAGCGTGGCCAAGCAGCAGTATGCCGAGGAGCTGGAGGCCGAGATGGAGGATGAGTTCAATCGGGGACTGCTCATCTCCAAGCAGCAGTACGATCAGCTTCGCTTCGAGGACGAAAAGATTGTGGCACTGAGGAATGCCAAGGTAGCCATTTTATTTAATTTTCTAATATTAAATTATTTATTTATAATAAAACCTGCTTTACCAGGACATACGCGAGCTATACCAGCTAGCCGAGGAGATCATCACGGGCGAGATCTTCGAGGAGGCGCCGGAGGAGGGCGAGGAGGAAGAGTTGGGCGAGGAGGAGGGCGAGGGCAGCGACGAACCCGAGCAACCGCCACCACCACCACCACCACCGGCTTAGTTCTCCCGTTGGAGGGCAGCAGCAGCAGGAGGAACCTTGTGGTTCGTTGTTCCCCCAGCTTTTTCCATTTTCGATTTTTACAAAATTTGGCCAAATATTCTCGTTTTCCCCCTTGCTAACGTTTGGAAACCGAAATATTTCACCAAATTGTGCAAAAAAAAACAAAAAAAAAACCAGTCAGGACTAGCCAGTTTTGTTGTCATCCGAATAGCAAAGGAAACCTGAAACCTGTCACTCAATCACAGCGATTCCGGTTGATATCTGTCCAATGGGGTTTAATTAGGAGCAGCCCAAGTGGCGATAGTGCCCGCATTGCAGGCGGCAATAATTATAATAAAGTCTCTGAATAAAAAAATATCAAAAAAAAAAACAAACGCGTGACTCAATTGCACATTTCAATGCCTTGTCAGCCGCCGACGAGTATGCTACAAATATTTGCTTAGTGATACGAGTGCCGGAAAAAATACATAGTATACATATGCGGGCGGGCAAAATGGGGGCTTTCCGAAAATCTATTTCACGAGAAAGTTCTCTTTTGTGAATTTTGAATTGAAACACAAAATATGTAAAAAGATTTTATTATGAAAATAAATTTAGCAATGATCACACATAAAGAATCATACGAAATTTGGCATTCAGAATTATTAAACAGAAAGTAAAGTACAAGAAAGTTTTAAAAGAAGTACTTGACTTCACAATAAATCCAAAAAGGAAACCACCATAAATTTCCCAACACTTTTCCAAACATTTAACGCTTTAAATGACGCAAATTTTCCCAGTAAAATATGTTTATCGGAACGCCCCCGCCAAATCTCAGCGTAATTAGTTGCGCTAATTTGTTTATCAATTTGTTTTTGTGGCTTTGAGCGACGTGCCACGCCATGGCACACATGTGAGGAGATTGCACAAACGCGGCCAGAAGGGCGTGACGCACTTGGCCGGATAAACGGTTGGATGGCTGGGACTGGACGGATGCGATGGCGTGGCCGGGCGGAGGCACCACCCACCCACATGGCATGGACTTTGGTCTGCTGATGCAACATAAGTCGCAAACCGCTTACCCAGAGTCCGGAGAAAGAGGAGAACGAAATACAGTCTTAAAATAGCCTTGGTCTTGGCCAAAAATATAAATTGCTGAGGGGCTTCCTCCCCACCAACTCCTCTTTTCCTCTCCCTTTGCCTCTTTTGAGCACTTAAACTTTTCAGAACGGCTATTATTGGTTTTTTTTCTTGGGGTAAGTGTCATCTTCTGCGGTTGCCACCGGCAATTTGGCAGGAAAAACCCCTATATATGCTTATTTTTTCTGTGCCGCCTTTTAGGCCAAAACAACACACACACACCCTCAAAACAATAACGAAAACATCGAGTGAGGGAAGGGGAATCGATGCGAATGCAAATCGTATGGATTGTCCTCCATTACTCACAGCTATTTCACAGCAAAGTGTCGTCTTCTGACTTGTGGAGGCCTCGGGGGCTGTCAACTTGGGTGACCCCTGAACCCGCGGATTTATAGTGGAGCTGGAAGAAGAAGACAGTCAGACGATTGGCAAGGACATGGTTCAGGCTCAAGTAGGGGAGATTCTGTTGGAAATAAATAGATTCAATAAATTTGAACTTGAAAATTAGTAGTTACCAGGGTGATTGGTCGTCTACTTATGCTACAATTACTACATCGAATATGAATGCACTGAAATAGATACAAAAAAAAATAATAAATACATAAAAAAACAAATTTAAAAAATTAAATTATTGCTTAAAACGAAACCTTTAATTTTATTTGGGTATTTTAGCTTAATTTTACCTTAATTATCTTTTATAACAGAGAAAGTAGTATAAAAACCAGTACGGCCCACTATGCGTATGAGTGATATTTCCAGTACATAATTTGAAATTATTTTATTTCCTAATATACAACCTTTTATTTTATTTAGGTATTTTAAACGACTTTCTACTACACTATCTACACTTATAACTTTGAAAAAATAATAGGTAACAAAAAACAATTTTATAAGACACACTTGACGTATGAGTGATATTTCTTGTATCGATTCTTTAGCTCATAAAGAATTATAAAAATTAAAATAAATAATTCAAGAATGCTAATAAAATTGAAAAAAAAATAAAATTATTTCTAAATAGCTTTTAAAATATAAGTAAATATGTAACTAAGAATCATTTAACATGTTTTTAGTTTAATTTTATAACTCATTTCAGTTAATTTAAAATCTCTAAAAATTATATTGATTTTTCTGATATTCAAATAATAATATACTAAATAATTATACAATAAAAATAAAAAAAAAAAATATAAAATAATAAAATAGTTAATAATAAAAAGATGATCATACTTTAAGAAACATATTTAATCATAAGTGATCCTCTTATTTAAAGCTTAACATTAATAGCACACTTTTGAAACGCATTTTACGACCTAAAATCACCTATAGTTCATCATAAAAATAATACTAAAATATTAATAAACCTAATATATTAGTGGTGTAATTACACCTGTGCCAATTTTATCAGCATGACCCAAATAAGCAAAACCAACTGAGATTTATGAATTGTCACGCCTACGCGGTCAGAGTGTCACAGAGCAGTCACGATTCCATAAATAGAATAGTTTAAGCAACTCCATTTACATATCGTTTCAAATAAAAAAGGAAAGAGGAAAATAATTTAAAAGAAAGAAAAGCCAATGACAGTGCTGGGAAAGTTAAGCTCTCCCTCCCCTCGCGACTTTCCGCGGAACGTAAAGGATTTCCGCGGCGTCACGGAGCTCCCTCCACGCCCACGTCGTGGCCAGATTCCGGGAATCAAATGACGCGTCCGGCTGGCATATTCCGTAAACTGTATTGTCAACAAATGGCCCCGCCCCCTGTCCCCTGCCCCCTCCTATTATTTATCACCTTTCTCTGCACTTTTTTTCGGTGGTGTGAAGCCGTGAAGTCGTGACGCCATTTCGCGACTTGTTGCCTACTTAGTGGCGCGCATATCTTGGCACGCTGAATAATTGCCAGGGGAATATTTCATGGGGAATCATAATATCGCAGCGCTAAACTTCTTAAATGTGCCGAAAATAATTCATTGATAAAACCCAGAAAAATATATATATATATATATTCTAGAAGCGGAGGTAAGCGATGTGAAAGCTTGCCGCGAAGCTTTTACGCACTTTTTCTTCTTTTGGCGCCTCGACATCGACACGGACATCGGCTTTTTTGAACCGCCTCGGCCGATGATGGTGACTGGTTGCCAATGGCAGTCGGCTTTAACATCGGATCGGGCCATATAAAAGGACGCAGCTAGGCGAGTCGGCCACGCAGTGCTCAACAAGTAGCAGGAGCAACAGTTGACACAGTTCTTAAGTTCTCGGCGACTCAAATTGTTTTTTCTCAGCGGCATTTTAAAGTGAGTTTTGGCACAATTCGATTTCCCGGAAAATAAAAACCTCTTGAAAACATATTTAGCCATATTTTGGCCATTGCTTAATTTGAGTTCAACGAAACTCGTTGGAAAAAAGGATACAAAAACGTGTCGCGAAATCATAGAAATGCCGTCGCTTTCGTCATCAATTTCTGTGGCCGAAATGAGTGACTTATAAATAATCGAGTATTAAGTGTGTTTTAATGAAGTTTTTTTTGTATTTAAATACAAAAGAAAGCAAAAGTAAAATAATAAAAACAGTGACTTTTGAAAAAATCGGACCTAAGCTTTAAAAAAAACGAAAAAACAATGCATAGACTTTTTCTTAAATGAACAAAATGTGACCTAGTGAATATATTTTGTTTATTTTACAAATTTGCTGGCTTTAATGTTTGGTATCTTCTTAAGGAAAAACATTTATCATTCTTAGAGCCCTAAAAACGATTTTATTTTTTATACTATTTGTCAATTTATTTAATTGAAATTTTCTAAGCTCTCCAAGCCTCTTAATAATATTATTAATCAATAAAAAATTGTATAAATCTTACTTAGGCATGATTTGAAATTAAAGGAGCTAAAGTCCCAAATATTTCTAGTAATAATTTCTAAACATATTTCTTTCTGAAATTAATTACATTAAAATATTTAATACTTCATTTTCTTTGCACAAGTTCCACTTAAAAACTTTTAATCAAAGTAATTGTTTGGAAACCGCAAGCAAAATCAAAACCAAAAATATCACTCATACGCCGCATATGGCGCCTGAAAAAAGACATTTGCGGTTTTCCGAACTTTCAGCACGAATTAGTCCTGAAAATATTTGTGCGAAAAGTGCGCCATAAATACTTTATCAATGTCAATAACTCGAAGGAATTCCCCCGAAGGCCAAGCATAAATGTCAAGCGTAAATAAACCAATGAATGTCTTTGGGAAACAAATAGAAAAAAAAAGCATCAATATTTGCGGAAAATGCTGTCAAGCAATTGTGTGCTCCCCCTTTTTGTCTCCCTCCCTTGTCTCTCACTAGTTAACTTTCCCCTTTTTCCCGTGAAAATCAGAAAAATATTAAGAAATAAATAAAAATCGAAAGCAACTCAGGTGCGCTTCAAAGGTATTTCTATGTGAGGACAGCGTCCCACTGGAATTCATCTCGAGTCCTTGCAGTTGTTTACCAAAGTGTGTCAGCATTTTTTTTGTTTTGTGTCTGGACCTTAGCAACTGGCCAAGATATCAAATTATATACCTCTGACTGGAGAACTTTCTTTGGTTACTGGAGCAGAAACATGGAATTTAATATAGAGTTGGATGGCTTAATATTTAATTAGCAGAGAGTGCTCTTTTGATGGGATTTAATTTTGATTTCTTAATTTATTAGCTAGAAAGGTTAAAGGGGAAATCATAGATTGAGTTGCTCAAGCAATAACCTTTTCATATCAATCGAAAAAAATAATATAAAAATATTTTGAGAGCACTTTAGTTCTTTAAAGGTTCTCCCATAAATTAACAAGAAAAAAACCCAACTTCAATCGATTAAAACTCCCACCATTTCCCTTTTTTCAACCCTCGATGTCTAGTAAGACATCTGGTTTTCCTCAAACCCTCTGGAAAATAAAAATTCTTGGGGTTGGCGTTGTACTCTTTGTGTGGAAAATTCGACAAGTGTCACCAGCTGGCTGGCTACCAATTCAATAAATTTGAAATAAATATGAAAATTATATAACAATGTACGATGTCTCCTTGGGCTATTACACAAGGAGACCGTGTCTAATTGGCACTAAACCGGGTACAAATGTCAGATGCACTTGGCCAGAGCTACCTCTATTCCCAGTCACCAGTTACCAGTTCCCCTAACGCTAATTAACCAAAGTTTTTGCACTATTCCCGGACACATGTCGGGACAGCACACACAAGTGGGTGGACATATAGTAAAGGACACAGCCTATATCCTTTGGAGCTCAGCAGTGCCCACTTTCGGTTACATTTCAGCTCAATTTAGCAATTAGCCAAGCGTTTACTGCGAAAATGTAGCTGGACAGAGAGGAAAAATAGGGAAAACAGGGAAAAAAGGGAAAACAGGTGACAGGTAATGGACTCTCGTGTATATAGAGTCCGGGCAGGATAGTCCCCTGACCGGTAAATTAATTTTACTTCACCCTGGGGACCCAGAAATGTGGCTGAAACTTCGTGTTGAATTTTTTTGTTTTTGGTGTTTTGTCCCCTCTTTTTGACTTTGTGTCAACAAGTTAATTAAAGCATTTTGACAACGATTCGTGTTTGCTTTGTTTACTTTCCCTCTCCCTCTTTCTAGCTTGTGTAATTTTCGGTTGAGTTTCCCTCCAAGTGGCAATCAAAGTGTAGTAATTGAAAAAGTTTTCGGTGTTCAGGAAATGCCCCGAGTGTATTGCAATTTCTGTTGCAAATTAGCTAAAAAATAAAAATAATAAAAAAATCATTGCATTTTTGTTTTATCGAAGAGCAAAAAAGGTATAAAAAAATTCGCAAATATTTAGACTAAATTATATGCTTCACAGTTGAGTTGGAAATTTTCGTAATCAAACTCAATCAAAACGTGACGGGGAAAATGCCAAAGAAAATGGCCAAGGGAAAAGTTCTTCCTTAATGAACTCAGAAAATTGTCTTTCTTTTTTGTAAAGGGCGTGACCGAGCTAAATTATATTTTTTTCTGGCGGTTTTTTGAGCCTAATTAAGCGTGTAATATTTGAGCAATTTAAATAAATTTGCATTATTTATTATTTGTAAATGTAAGAAAAATGAGTACTGAAGTTCCCTTGAAAAACATGTGCAAAGGTTTACAAAAAAACCATATAAAATTAACAGCTTATATTATTTTTATTTGTATTTAGTCTAAATTATAAAATCTTTTTATTCATTGAAATATGTTTATTAATTTCTTGTGAACTGTGAAAGGTATTTTTTTCATTTTTATTTCGGCAAAAAGCCTCCTGTTTCTCCAAAAATTAAACCCCTTAAATTTACAACAAATCCCTTGAAGATGAATAATGAATTTTCACATTTAATTATGAGAAAATCTTCACACTTTGCTTTCGTTTTTACAAAATTCATAAAGTAAACAATACTTTCCGCTCCCTTGGTTAACAAATTAGGCAGATCCTAGACATCATCTCCGACCAGCTCAACCGCAAGTGCCAAAAGTTCGCATGCAACTCATTTTATATACATTTTTTCCCAACGAAAAGGAAAGCAATGAGGGAGCTGGATCCACGGCTAATGGCGTGCAAATCCGCTGTGAAAGAGTTAAGCCCAACCAGCCTCCCTTTAACCCCTAACCATACTGCTTTTGGTTTAACCCATTGCCGCCCACGCCAGCGACGGGGCCAAACTTAATTAAATGAAACGGCGGCAGTGAAAATAAAAAAAAAACACTGCCGTACATGACAAAAAAATAATAATAATATTAAAAGCGGGTACACCTAGCCTCTACCGTGGTCAAATGTTAAAAAAAAAACAAAAAGGGAATATTCTTTAATGGAATCTGTTAATTTGTGGTTTAATAAAATAGGAAAAGGTAAACAAATATTTAAAAGGGTTTTACGAGACATTCAGGGCAAGTTCGTTGACAGTTTTTTAAGCTTTACTTGTTTAATTTATGTATTATATATTTATTTATATATCTCTTACGATGATTTTATATTTTATATTTAAAAATATTATTAGTATTCATTGCAAATGATTTCCCATTTTATTTGTAATTTTTATCATATTCATTCATATTTTATTTATAAAAAAAAATTAAAATCAACAAGAAATCAGTAAAGAAAGTTTGAAAAAATATCTTAAACTAAAGCCAAAAAATTCTCATATTTTTCTAAAAAAAAAATCTAGTCTTTAAAATTCTCTAATTAATTGCAACGATTGGCATCACAGTACCAGCGAAAGATTAAGCCTTCTCGCATAACAAAGGCCCCAAGAATGAGCCGCCGCCCAGTTATCTTAGCGAGACGAGCGATGATGCCCCCCTTCACCCGATATGCTCCTGATATCCTCCTGACACTCCACCTCCCCGAACCGCTGCCCCAACTCCTTGTTCTCCTTCGCGGTCTTCCTTTGGGGTGTTGTTGGGGTTCCTCCACGTTCTTGTTTGCGTGTTTATGTGCGCATTGTTTGCTTAAACACAAAGCGTCGCCCACGACAAGCTTCGAGGGGGGGTGAGAGGTAGGGTAGGGTAGTGACAGATCCCTGGCCTAGGTGGTAGTGATGGTAATTACCCTCATGTACATACATCTCTTCCCTTGCTTACAGATACGCCATCGACGGAAGACAACAACAACCAGCGCCTTAATCCCGAGGACACGCAGAGAGGCTGCTTATATACAAGTACAACGTCATGAAGCCCGACATCCTGACACTGTGCATCCTGGCAACCGCGATCCTGGCCAGCGGGACGCGTCACGTAGCCGGCTTTCTCACCGCCTCGGCCCAACAATCCGGGCAACCCGGGGACAATCTCAAAGCAGAGGGCGGAGGTAACCGCGAACGAGAATTACTTCAGGCGCCGCAGCGCCTTCACTTGCCGCCCATCTTCGGGCGGCCACCGCCATCAGCGGATGTCCAGGATATTCAGAATGTCCAGGAGACGCAGGAACGAGCTGTTTACGATCCCGGCGATGGTGAGTCGTAAACTTTCCGATTACCGCCAGCTCTTGCAGTTGTCGCGGACCCAAGGGACTTGACTCAAGGCCGAGAGCTAATCCTAGTGCATCCTTTAAGGACTCCAGGGGTTTTCTATCTGGTTTTAAAGTTTAACATAAAAGCTTTGATTGGGAATGTTAAAACGAAAGCGTTTCAATTAATTTGAATCAAGAAATTCCTTTTAACTTTTACAATTTGTAGATGCTAATTAAAGTTTATTAAACAATTTATTGTTAAGTTATTTACAACTCCTTCCTCTAATAGTTACACCTTTAACAATAGGAAGTTCCCAACTTCTATCAATTGATTTTATTTTGTTAAATTTCCAATCCATTTACTTCCCGTATCAAATCACTCGGAAAACAAGACCAAAATCCGACAAGAGTGAGGGGACTGTCGGGCGTCGAATCAAATTCATCAAAAAATAAAAAATAAATGTGAAAACAAATCACTCTGGACTGGCGGTGGGCGGTGGGCGGCGTGTGTTAAGTGCTTGGCGCAAACACTGAATATTTTGTGAGCTTGGACAGCAATTTTGGTTTCCCAAAAGCCACTTCAAAAATTGTGCACTGACCGAAAATGTTAGGCCATGGCGTGGGTGTGGCTGCACGGCTAAGTGCACGCCTTGTAGTGTCACCCTGGGCGAGTGTAGGTCCACCCCATTTCCGCCAGCGGGGACGCCAAAAAGTCGGCAATGAAAACGGTTGCCAGTCAAAGCATTACGCGGCCGGTTGACTCTCCTCCTCGTTACTTAATTGTCGTTTCAATGGGTTTTAGAAATTCAACGATTTTCGGAATCAGGAGTTAAAGTTGCTTAGAATCAATTTAAGAATTTTTAAATTAAAATTAAATAAAGATATATAAAGATTTACTTCTTCCGAAAAATTTGCGTTATAAAGAGAGAATTAAAAACTATTTTGGTCTCTAAATCTTTAAAATTTTGCTTAAAAATCGGTGTCTTTTTATGAAGGACCTGGACTTGTGACATTTCTGCTGACGTGGCAAAAGGCTGGCGGTGTCCTGCTGGTGTCCAGCGGCTGCAGTGAGTCCTTTGACTGACGGGCATAAAAGGGAGAGCGAACAAGAACGTGGAATGAATCTCCTGTGGCCACAAAACTCATTGCCGCCAGTCAATTTCCGGCCCGTTCATTGAGCAGACAGGTCCAGCGGGAAAGGGGGGAAAATATTATGCTTAAGCAGACGGACAGACGAACGGACAGACAGACAAACAAACTATTCAAACTTTCAAATATCAAACGGCGGAAGTTTCTCCCTCTCGGCGGAATAAGCTGGAAAATGGGGCCTGCTGGCCATGAGGTTTCTGTGGCCGGATTAGCACCGGCATATTTTTTTTCTGTATAAACATTAATATCGCAAAAAATATCCTTTTGCTTTGCTCATT
Organism: Drosophila seguyi; assembly: GCA_008042675.1. Taxonomy (NCBI): domain Eukaryota; kingdom Metazoa; phylum Arthropoda; class Insecta; order Diptera; family Drosophilidae; genus Drosophila; species Drosophila seguyi. The sequence continues at coordinate 184,511 of VNJU01004126.1, forward strand.
TCACGGCAGAATTACTACGCGCTCAGGAGCTGGGATTGGGAGTCCTGGGAGTTCCGCCGCCTCTTTCCACCGATTATGCCGACGCCGTTTACAACGAACTCCAGTTGGCCAGCAACAAGTTTGAGGTCCTCAAGAAGATGGAGGAGGATTTGCGGGCGGAGCAGGAACTGGTGGACAAATCCGCTTTGCTCATGAAAATGCTAGAGGTGAGTGAGGCAGCTAAAAGTCAAATTTCAAGGAGTGGGAAAAGCTGCAGATAGAGAAATTATCATCAATGGAGGAATATTATATATATTAAAAAATATAAATCTGTAGAAATGTGAAAGGAAATATTTGTAAATATATTTTTTATAAATAAAATCCTTAATTTCCTACAGGATCCCTCCCTGGAAACGCTACCCCTTGTCTATGTGGAGGAAGAGGAACCTGTGGCCGACGGAGCCGAGGACTATGCCGACTTGGAGAACGCCGTTCAAGATTTGGTCTTGGGTCCCAGCAAGCCCAAGCGTTCGCGTTACTACCGCAGGTATCCCTGGAAGCGTCACAACAAGAATCGAGGGTAAGTTTCTGTCCATATCCATAACTCTTGCCATATCCACACGCCACCCACCACCACCCACTCCCGGATCACTTTCCCGAAAAGAGCACATTAATAATAACTAGCTAGAGCCTCCCGAACCTGAATTATGATTTGTAGTTTAGTGAATGTTGTCTGTAGTTAATTTTCCACCTGCACAAAGCAGCCTTAAATCCTTAATCTGGGATACTTTTCGGAAAACCTCAAATTGCCGGGAAGAAGTCAAGGGAAGTGTTTCAATTAATAAGAAAATAATAATAAACAAATATCAGAGAAGTAAGTAAAATTGCATTAAAAACATTTTCAATACAAAATTAAAGCACAAAATATGACAAAAGAAAGTATTATTAAAATGTTAAAATATAATATTTTTCGGAAAATCTAAAGTTGACAGGAAGAAGTCAAGGAAAGTATTTCAATTAATACAAAAAAATATAAATAAATATCAGAGAAGTAAAATTGCATTATGAACATTTTGTATATAAAATGTAATAACAGAATATGACAATTATGTTTAAATTAGAGTAGAAAGTATTATTTAAATTTAAGAAAAATATAAACCTTAAGTTGTCGGGAAGAAGTCAAGGAAAGAATTTCAATTGATAAGAAAATAATAATAAATAATTCTATTTTTAATAATTCAGAGGAGTAAAATCGTATTGAGAACATTTTGAATATGTAATTTAAGAACAAAATATGACAGTTATCTTCAAATTAAATTATTTTTTAAGAAATTAATAAAAAATATTATTTGAAGCTGGTTGATGTTTCCCATAAATACATAACCAAAAGAGAAGCTAAATTCAAAGCCGAAGCTGGTATACCCTTACAGTTGGCAAATTATTATGAAAATCTTTCATAACTTAACCAAAAATGCATTAATTTCAATTCGGAAAGCTTTTCTGTGCTAGTTTTTGTTAGCTTTAAAAATCTGCATACTAAACTTAACTTCTATTTTAAATTAAAATTTGTATCAAATTTTTGACAATTTTAACGATGTTACCCCTTGTAAAATTTTATAAAATTAAAAAATCAACTCGGCTCTTGATGCGGATCAAGAATATATATGATTTATAGGGTCGGAAATGACTCCTTCACTATTTTGTAAGCTTCTGAATAAAATTATAAAACCTTGCAAGGCTATACAATAATTACAGTATCCTTTCTGAACCTTTTCTTAACAAATAACTAAACTCTTATTAAATAAAAATTTGTTTAATAAAACATTTGTAAAGCTTCAACTTTTTTTTATGCAAAATGTTGGCCCAAAAATAAAACCCCATCTCTGCCATTTTAAGCACCAGTTCCCGTAGACCATCCTGGCAATTTGTGGAGTATCCAACCCCAAAAGCAAAAACCTCGCACCCAAAAACCCCCTAGTAGTGTGTAATACCTTGAATAATTTACATTAATAACCATAATGTAATGCATTTATAAAGAGTCTCTTTAGGCCCGAAAGACAGATACACCCAGAAATCCCCCCACAGAGACAGAGAGAGAGAGAGCGATTGAATTTATATAGCCGAAACGTGAACGATTTTGCTAACTACATAACCATTACCATTATCAGTTCTTACATGAATTCTATCAACAGCAACTATGAACCGGAGCTGCGCTATGCCTGCACGCCCAGCAAGGAGGACATCTTCAAGCTGCTGGTCAATCTCCACGAGAATCGCAAGGGCAATCACAGCAAGACGGTCAACTTCTGCAACCGGAAGCGTCCGGCCAAGGCGGTCTTCACCAACATCCGGTTCCTGGGCTAAGGGATGGCCGAAGGAGATGGATTCACCAGCACAGAAAGCACAGACACTGACAGGACACTGCGACGGACTCACACCCATATGTATACCAAAAGCCTCAATTGTACATTTGCTGACCAAGTCGAGCGCCAAAGAACAAGAACTCGGGAGAGCAACAAGCACTAACAATTACCACTAACAATTAACTAACTAATCCGCTGACTAAAAACTAAAAATAACTAGTTATCTTTGCGATGATAACCCCCGGCGGCGACACAGCCGCTTAACTCTAATTGTAGACAATTAAAACTTATTTTATAACTCTCTCTCTCAATGTGTTGTATATAAAATAAACAAAATTCCAGTAGAAGTCCTCCTCCCATTTGTGTTTCGTTGTCGTTGTCGTTGTGCTAATCCAGGAGTTAATTAACACAAAACGTTGCCATATCATTAACGTAACGTCGTCTCTCTCGGTCCATGGCATTAGAGTTTTATGCATCATGAAAGAAAATGTTATAATAACTTATAATAAATTATAATAAATTCTACATCAGTGTGTATATACGAGAATATATTGAAATAATCACTATAATATATACATGTTTATTAACTTTATGAAGAGTATGTACCTATGTCTAATGTAAAGTCGGGAAGTATACATAAATATTTCAAAATAAACTTAAAAAATACGAAATTTCTTGTGCAATTCAAACGGTGAAGAAGAGTTTTTCAATTGATACGTTGGGGGTTTGGGGAAAGTAACTAAAAAATCTTTTAATTATTTTATTTTCTACTAAAGTTCTAAGACAATTCTATGAAATGAATCCATGTAGAACCCCTCCCAGAACCTTTAGCAGCATCTAAAGTACCTTGACTTTCCATTTCCCCGCCACAAATCGCTGCCTTTGTTAATCCCGCATAAGTACGTCGATTGTAAGCGAACCAACAGAAACTAACACCTTTGGCAAGTGCGAAAGCTAGAAAATAAAAAATAGAAAACATCCATGACATTGAGATTGGGCTTTGGGCCTGGGACTGGGTCTGAATGGAACTGAGATTCCTCTAGCCAAGTGTGTGCGTGTGTTTTGTTTGCGGAGACAACAACGTAACCATGTGGTTATCTCTACTTGGAGAGCATCTATGCCTGCTCGTGACGGATCCAGAGAAAGGGGGAGGGATACCTAAGGTTGGGCCAAGGCGGAGGGCGAGATGGGGATGGTGGGAACACTCGTGCCGGGAACTGATAATGACCATCGAGCGTGTAACCAACCCGCCGGATGACTAAGCGTAGTGAAAATGCGACTTTTTTCATCTTCATTTTATATATATTTCATACGCTCGCTATGACGTCAACACAAATGCCGTAGATACAAAGATACAAAGGTACAGAGGAGCTAAGAATAAGCTGTGATCTGAAACACGGAAATCATTGTCATCTAAAAAGAGCTAAAAACCATATTCATCTTTATTAAATGGGAATTAATTTATAAGGAATTCATGGGGAGGAAAAAGTCAAAGAAAGGCATGGAATTTAAGGAGTTTCTTTAAGGAATATTATTTAAAATAAAACAAACCCAGGTGAAAGTTGAAGAATAAGAAACAATTTACACACAAATTTCATGCTTTTAAAAATTACTTCTGATTCTTTTCAATTTTCTTAAAGTTTGGGAAAAAATAAAACACAATAAAATATATACTATTACATTTTCTAGTCTTCGATTTTATTTGTTAATTACAAATTCCTCATTTATTTGCTAGCCAAAAATGTTGGGGAACCAACTCCTCAGCGGCGAGAAGCACAGGGGCTTGGTCAGCCACAGAGTGTCCACCGATAGCTTCAGCACTTCCATGTAATCAAAGGAGCAGCTGCTCTGCTCGAAGGCCTTGGTGACCACCGGTGATGTAGGCTTGCTTTCTGTTTGAAGCTGTGCCTGGCCCGTGACCTTGTCCTCATCTTCATCGTTCTCTAAAGCGGAACGAGCAAAGGCCTCGTCGCCATCGAAATAGTAGAACTCCTTCCTAGTTGAGTTCGTCTCCACCACGCGCGACGGCTGCTGGGCATCGATGCCGCGGGCATAGGCTATCCTTCTGGCCTGGCGATAGGGAGTGGGGCTAAAGGACACCGGATAGCCACTCAGATAGGCACCGCCGCCAGCCTGCATGGGCCAAAGATTCGGCTGTCCCAGCTGAGGGACTACACCCAGGCCAGGCTGTGGCCACAAGCCCAAGCCCACTCCCACACCCAGACCCAGGCCCCTTTGCGGCAACTGGGGTTGCTGCGGTTGCGGCTGGAGGCCCAATCCAAAGCCCGGTATCGCATCCTGGCGACAGCCATCAGAGTCCTGATCCTGGTAAATCTCCAGCAGGAAGCCATTGGAGGTGGTGCTGCTCGACTGCCCGATCCGCATCCTCAGAGCCTTGCGACCCTGCCCCCAATGCGACTTGTGGACAAAGCCCGAACGGCAGCCGCAGTAACGCTGGCCATCGATCTCCAGAAAGTCACCATTGCAGGCCTGCTGCAGACCTCCTCCGAAACCTCCTCCTACGCCTCCGAAGCCACCAGCAGAGACTCCTCCGAAGCCGGCTCCTCCTGCATTCTGTCCAAAGTCAAAGAACTTGAACTGTATCCTCAAGCGGCACACATTCGGCGAGCTCTTCTCTATATAGAAGACGCAGTCCCTCTGCTGGTTGGGCAGGAGATAGTTGAAAACAGTCCTCGGGAAACCCGGACTGGATAAATAGAAGTGATTCTGATTGAAGCTGCTGGCACAGCAGAGATCCAGCTGTCCACCAAACTGCTGCAGGCTCTGGGAATCATAATCCTTGAGGGTCACGGCATGCGGTTGAAAGGAAGTGGTCTGATATTGGTCGGATATCAGAGGCAGCTCCTGCTGGGAGTTCTGGAGAGGAACTTGAAGCTGCTGTGGTGTGCTTAGAAGTTGCTGAGGATTCAGGAGCTGTTGCTGAAGGAGCTGTTGCTGCTGCAGGAGCTGTTGCTGTTGCTGTTGAGGTCTCTGAAGTTGCAAGAGTTGCTGCTGCTGTTGCTGTAGAAATTGCTGTTGCTGCTGCTGTTGGAGGAATCTCTGCTGCTCTTGGAACTGCACCTGTTGCTGGGAAGGAGCACAAGGTGGCGCCTGTTGAGGAGGATAAAAGCCAGCAGGATACCCGAGACGCTGGGGCGAACCAAAGGGGAAACTCCAGGGATTTGTTGTTTGCTGTGTAAAGTTCAATGATTGATTCTGCTCCTGCTGCTGCGGCTGCTGCTGCTGCTGCTGAGGATGCAACAGATGATGGTGCTTCTTGGGCGGCGACTTGGGGCTCACCTGCACCGTATCCCCATCCACCACCTCTTCGTCATCATCCTCATTCAGACCCCTGGCCACCAAATCCTCCCTCTCGCAGGCCAGACGAGTGATGAGCAGGCGAAAGCCCCCATTCGTGGTCCACGGCGAGTCGTCGCTGAGGAAGCGCAGACGCAGAACGCCATCCGGCGTGTGATACTTCTTGATGCCCAGCACTTGGCCGCACAGGACATCCATGTCATCGCCATCGTTGTCCAGGCCAATGGCCAAATAATCCCGGCTGCAGTTCTCCGAGAGCTCCAGCTTGAAGTCGAGGAACTGGATGTGGAACTTGGTGGGGCAGCGGTAGGGCGATCGCACCACATAGTCCCAGCAGGTGTTCACCGGATAGTTGTCCGGATAATTGGGGGAGTCGATGAGACTCTGTCGCTGCCGGTACACGCCATGAAGGCCACACTGGGCCAGGTCATCGTGGACGGCGCCCAGGTAACCCTGTGCAAGGATCACGACAAGAACGAGGATTATCCGTAGCTCCATTACGTTCCGTCCGTTAACGTAGAGATCAGAGCGGCAACTAACTCGCCGATGTTTGACAGTCTGAAAAATATGAATAATATTTTACATACAGGGCGTAACTTTGCGTTTCACTCGAAGACAATTTGCGACTTTTGTTTGTTTCGCTTCTTCTGAGGCCTCCCATTCATGGGTTCCCCATCGCCGCCGTTTTTTAGTTCAGTGAACCGCTTCAGGTGGACAGCAGGTTTTTCTTTCTTTTCTGAAGGTGCCAAAAGCTTCATAAAACATAAAGTCAATTAGGCAAAAAAATGAAATAAATAAATAAAGAAAAAAATATCACAGCATTCCGACATTTTGCGGAAAATCTGGCTCGTGAATCATTTCACTTCTGGGGTTCTCTGTTCGGGTTTATGATCATCAACATCATAAGGGGGCAATAGAGTTTATCATATCAGTGGAACATAACACCAGCTAAGATGGTTCTATAAATTTTTACGAGTGCAGTAAATTATGTTTATTGCCTTATTAAATTTTTAAATAGGAGAATATTCAAATATCAAGAATTTGCTGATGTGTTTTTTAATAATATTTTAAGGTGGCGTGCATAGTGAATCATTAAGCATTATTCCACATTTTTTTTTTTAGTTAAAAACCGCAATAAACATGGCTTATTTCTTACTTCTGCATTCAAAATTATTTACATTTCATTCATAATTCGTAATGTATTTCTAAAACTGTTATTTGGGTGTTTTGATTACTTGTGAAAATTATTGATTAATTTTTTTTAAACTATAAAAAACTTCTTCCAAATCAATCATATTTCACTATTCTATACTATATCTATACTTTTAATACAGACATAAACATTTCTCTTTGGAACTTCCCCTTTCTTTAAAGTCAACTCTCACCTAACAAGCAATGCCACCTCATTTCCTTTGCAACCAGTTTAATCTTGAATCAATAAAGCCAACAAAAAGGAACTTACATAACTTACCAAACAAAGAAATAAACAAATGTTTGGACCCGTGAGAGCGGCGCATCTTGCATATGAGGGGAGGCACACCCCCAACAAAAAATAAACAATAAACAAATAAACAACAACAAAATAACAAGCGTGTCAAGCAAATAAACACCTCTTTAAAAAACAGGTATTATCTGCTCTTGCCAGATCTGCTGCCCAAGTTTGTTTTGGGCTCAAAAAGAGGCTTATCTTTAAGCCAATTCGCAGGAGGTCCACCGCGACTTAGGGGGACAATAATTTTAAAAGGCGTTTTACCGCGAAATGGAGATTTTTTTTTTGACCCAAAACAAATGGCAAATCTTTGAAATATCTAGAAATTCATAAAGTATATTAACATTGACTTAATTCAGAGGGGATTCGTGCTTCCTAAAAAGTCGAGAAATAAATTAGTTAATATAATTATTTATAATAATTAATATGAGACTTGCAGGCAAATAAATCTGGGTAATAAATACTTTTAGCTTGGAAATAAACAAACATTTTTTTGGTTTGATTAGCAAAGAGTTAAAAATAGTTCTTTTATCCATTTAAATTAAATTTATAATAGGTAGTATTTCTTTTTATCATTTTCCAATATGGTAAAAAGTTTATAATTTATCTAGTATCTATTACTCACCTAACCACCTTCCTAACCCGTTCGCAATATTTAAACAAAAACAAAGTAAAAGTGTTGTTTTTAATGTAAAGCCCCCTCAAGCTTATCTTTTTATAAAAAAAACAAATGAAAACAAAATTCAGAGTCCAGCTAACAACAAGAGATACAAAGATGCAAAGTTCTGGAGATAGATAGGGCTCCAGACCTTGGCATCGCATTGAGTCATTATCATATACTTACCCAATTATTAGTTTATCTAAGCAACGAAGGACCACACGTGAGATATATGGGTTCTCCGAAAAGCTGGTGAAATCCCTTAATCACACTTCTAGCTTGAGATTTCGCAAGGTATAAAAGGTGGAAATGAATCCAGAGTGGTCATCAGTAGCCCACAGAGAGAGAGACTAACGACTGCAGTCAGTATGTTTGCCACGCCCCTCAGACAACAGCCCCCCAGTGCGGTAAGCCAGAGCCAGGGCAAGGCGATGCATGCCGGTATGGATGGCCACGACAAGCCGTATCAGTACGAGATCACCGACCATGGCTACGGCAAGGATGCGGTGAAGGTGCTCCATGTGAGCCGAAAGGGTCCGGTTCACACCATCCAGGAGTTCGAGGTGGGCACTCACCTGAAGCTGTACAGTAAGAAGGACTACTATCAGGGCAACAACTCGGACATTGTGGCCACGGACTCGCAGAAGAACACTGTCTACCTGCTGGCCAAGAAGCATGGCGTGGAGAGTCCCGAGAAGTTCGCTCTCCTGCTGGCCAAGCACTTTATCAACAAGTACTCCCATGTGGAGGAGGCACACGTCCATGTGGAGGCCTACCCCTGGCAGCGGGTCTGCCAGGAGGAGACCCGGACAGTCACCAATGGTCAGGGTCAGGCGGGGGCCACCCAGGGCAGCTGCAACTTTAGCTCGATCGACGATCGATCTCTGCACAACCACGCCTTCATCTTTACGCCCACAGCACAGCACTACTGCGACGTGGTCATGAGGCGAACGGGTGAGCTAAGGAAACTTCTCACAGAGATTACAGAAACTAACAATAAATTACCCGTTGTAGATCCCAAACAAACCGTTATTACTGGCATCAAGGGTCTGCGGGTTTTGAAGACAACGCAATCGTCGTTTGTGAACTTTGTCAACGATGAGTTCCGATCCCTGCCAGATCAGTACGATCGGATATTCAGCACTGTGGTCGACTGTTCCTGGGAGTATTCCGAGACGAACAACGTGGACTTCTCGCGGGCCTGGCAAACGGTCAAGAACATCATCATTCGGAACTTTGCCGGTGATCCCCAGGTGGGCATATCCTCGCCCTCTGTCCAGCACACTCTGTATCTGAGTGAGAGGCAGGTCCTCGATGTCCTGCCGCAGGTGTCGGTCATCTCGATGACAATGCCAAATAAGCATTACTTTAATTTCGACACAAAGCCCTTCCAGCAAATCGTGCCGGGGGATAACAACGAGGTCTTCATCCCGGTGGACAAGCCACATGGCACCATCTACGCTCAGTTGGCGCGTAAGAACATCAATAGTCACCTTTAGATCTCAACAAATTTAGGCGATTTTCAATTTTACTTAATCTTTCTATGTATCTCTGTTAACCACTTAGAAGTTCAATCATTGGGAATAAAATTAAACGAAGCTCAAATCAAATCTCTATTAATTGGTCTTGAACTGAGAATAAGAAAAACATTTTTCCTTTTACTGTTCACTTTATTTTATCTACGTCTTTAAAAGTGTACAAAAAGATCAATATACTTATATATTAAATTTCAGACCAACATTTCCTTGAAATATTGAATGATCTGCCCGTAAATCTCGCTCTCCATGCCCAGAATGAGGCAATCGAACTCGCAATTAAGATCAACTTTCAGCAGCGGCTCCTCCGAAGTTGAATCTACGGTCCCAATGCTCGGTGTAAGCTTCAGGGCGCTCATCAGGCTCATTGCCTTATCCTTGGTGCTCGCATACTTATCCGAGCGGATGACCTCAAAGGCCGCCTCCTTTAGGGCTGGGCAGAATCTCTTGAAGTAGTTGTGGCGATCGCAGATTCGCATAGTGTTATTATCCACGCTGCCGGTATCCATTAGCTTCTTGTAGATATTAAAGGTCTTCCTGCTCTCCTCCTGTATATCCTTGAAAGCTTTAATTTCCACGTCGGCATCCGTCTTCTCTTTAGAGATCTCGTAAAACACTTCACTGGCAGCCCTATGGCGGGCATAATTCCTATTGTCCGACTTCCCGTAGCGGACAATCGAGCCCATGGTGCAGCACACCACATATTCCGGGGCACCGCAAGAACCGCTCTGCTGCACAGTCTTTATGTTGGGCATTGACATTCCATGAAGGCGGCAGTAGGCGCGCAACTCCTTCAGCATGTCCCGATCCAAATTCTGGATTTCCATGCAGACTCCGGGCTCTTTGCAGAGCTTGGTCCAAATATACTCGGCAGCCAATTGTTTGGCCTCGCGCTTGGTGCGTCCTGAAACGTTATCCATATTTTTCGAAAAATTTAAATTACGGGAAAACTACAATTTATCTTACCATTTCCATACGATTTCATTTCCACGGCAGTCACCGTACAGCTATAGCCCCCCTCTGGGCCGATGGTAAAGTCGTAAATGGGAACACTCTTCCCGGACTTGGAGCAGAACTCCTGGAGAGCGGACACAGCTGGCTTGTTTTCCATCAGGATTGGTGAGGATGTCGCAACTATATAAAAACCGTCTAAACTTTTGCTCAATTGATGTTCAATTTAAGAACTGTTTTTTCGTCGCCTACTTTCTTAAGTAATTTTCATTGATTTAAAAAACGCTAAAATTTCTATGACAACACTGTACATTTTGTCCACCTCTTTTAAAGTACAAACTTTTAGGATCAACCTGGCTTTGGCAAGAACAATTTGAATTTTGTCAGAGTAATTTCCTCAACATGAACCAGATATTGTCAACCAAATTGTAGGTTCTTTGTTTTTAATAAGTTTTGGCCACAGAAGTTCGTTTTCCAAATTAATAAGTTCCTATAGCGAATCAATAGCCCAAAGACGTTAAACAACATGACACAGCGACTGGCATTGCACCACATCCTGACCACCCAATTGTCCAGGAACTGGGAGCGGGAAGATACGGCCAGGGCAAAGCTGGCAAGGATGAACGGTCGGCTAAAGACCTCGCTAAGATCGGTTCACGTGCCGGCTCGCTACCAAGCCATGATGCCCGATACCCGCAAGACGTACGAAAACATGGTGCAGAGAATTCACCAGACCATGCAGGGTAAGTGGATGTCTTTTCCTTTTTAAATTTCTTGATAATTTTATGTAGGTATTTGTTTATTCTTTTTCAATATGTTTAATATGTTTACATTTAATTTAGAGGTTAGACCCAAACGAAAACCGCTACCACCAGTTGCCTTGCCCGATGCTGCGGTTCCGGCTGGACCTTCCACAGTGGCTCCACCACTGCCATCCACGCTTGTTCCCAAGAATTATCCCAAGCGCAGCAGATCCGGCCGATTCAAGGGCGGTGCCAATCAATCGGGGGCGCCTGTAGTCTCTACCTCCAGGAACAACAACAAGCCCTTAGCCTTAATCCGGGCCGGCTTGAACTTGAAGGTGCAGCGAGCCAAGAGTGGAGATGGCGAAGCCAAAAACCCCAAGGGATATGCGGTACAGAGGCATATGAACGAGGTAATCAGGCAGAAGAACGTGCTGGAATCGATGCTGATGCAGCACAAGCGATTGCGCCAAGATCGCCAGACCATTGTCATGGACATGCAGCGTATGCGGGCGGATCTGGACAAGATTTGCCACAAACTGGACACCTCTCTGCAATGCCTAAACTCCACGCGCACCCTCTGCAGCACCGCACCGCCGACTGAAAAGGAAGCCATTCAGAAAGCTCAGAAAGTTACGCACAGCGGTGTCGTCCTTCACAAGCTCAAACCTAATCCAGCATCACCGAATAAGACCCGAAAGAGTGGCACACAGAAGAAAACGTCGCGCAGCGTTGTGGCCAAACGCTCTGGTATTCTCAAGGTCAAAACCAATCCTATTGTGAGGAACCGTATGCACGCCAATTAGTTCTGCAAAATTTGTAAAAGTATTTCAAATTTAAATTTGAAATTATCGATAAATAGCAGAACTGTTAGGCTTCGCGCTTAATAGTGTTGAACAACGGATGCTATACATGGTCAGAGATAGGAATTTATTCATAGAAAATTTGACTCATCCAAAAGTATACAATGTTCAAAACTACACTATTTTCTAAAAAATCAAATAAATAAATACAAGTACCTTTGCAAATGAAAAATAAATATACGATATATTGTGAGTCGGTCGAACTATCTGTATTGTTGGTGCATCTGTTGTCAATCGATATATCGATACATAAGTGTGCCCATCTCTACTTGCTCATGGCGTCTGTTTTTCGCCACTTTTTTGTTTTTCGTTTATTTATGTATATTTGCCACCGTTCCGCCTAATTTCCAAACAATTTGGAGCCTAAGATGGGCTCCTCCAAGAAGCACAAGAAGAACAAGTCGGAGCGTCGCGAGAAATATGAGGGTAAGCGGCAAGTAAAAGTGGCACCGTCTACGTGAGCCCCCCCGTGATGCGCCATCTCACTCTAGCCGCTTTTGCCGCTTGTTGTTGAGCATGTGTGCACTGAAAAAAAAGAGACTTGTCTTGTTTTTATTAATTCAATTAATTTTTAATGCAGAATACAGCCAGCACCAGGATCCGGCTCAGCTGCAGCGTGGCCTGAAGCTGATCCTCAAGGTGGGTTCGAATAATACCCCCGAGTACAGTGCCAATTCGCCGATGGTAGACGGCGGCCCGCCCACAGCTGCCGAGGCCATGATGTCCCCTGTTCCCGAGGAGGAGCTGCAGGACCAGCAGCAGCAGCAGCTGGGCCATCGCGAGCGTCACAAAAAATCAAAGAAAAAGAAGAAGAAGAAGGATCGTGATCGAGAGAAAAAGCACAAGCATCATAAGGAGAAGCGTCACAGGAGCCGGGATCGTCGTCGATCTGCGGATGACGTTGATATGGTACTCCCGGGTGCCGATGATGCCGCCTGCAGTGGCTTTGCCCCGCCTTCTGTGGCGCCACCTCCGGCCGCCATCGATGCCGATTCTAGTCAGGATGGCTTTAGCTTTATGGACGACGACGACCAGTCGCAGCCGCTGCCAGAGAATATCCTTTTCTATGCTGGAATCACCACGGATAACTCGCCGTCCAATTGTCCGGTCACGAAGCCTATAGCACCGCGCAAGCTGGACGAAATCCTGATGGGTGGTGACTCGTCGTCGCTGCAATCCTCATCGCAACTGGGTTTGGGGGGCAGCAGCAGTCCCACCAAACCGCTGCCAGACGTAAGTTACTCGATAAGTTTGAGAAAAACATGAAACTAACTTTTACTCCGCCAGTTACTTATACCATCACCATCGACGCCTGGCGGTACCAACTCTCTCAATGCTTTGACACCCAAGGGAGGTCTGGAGGCGCCCAAGACCCCCAGCAGTTGCAGTGAGTCGGGCCGGGAGCCCCGAAGCTGCGTCCTCAAGCTGAAGCAACAGAAATCCCCTTTGAACAAGCTGCTGGAGCATCTGTTGCGTTTCCTGGAGAAGCGGGATCCGCATCAGTTCTTTGCCTGGCCCGTCACCGATGACATGGCGCCCGGATACTCCTCCATTATCCACAAGCCCATGGATTTCTCCACGATGCGACAGAAGATCGATGATCACGAGTATGGCGCGCTGACGGAGTTCAGCGATGACTTTAAGCTGATGTGCGAGAATGCCATCAAGTATAACCATGTGGATACGGTATACAACAAGGCAGCCAAGCGTTTGCTCCAAGTAGGCATGAAGCATCTGCAACCGGAGAACCTAATGCGGAGCCTCAAGCCTATGTCCGGTTATATGCGAGAGCTGACCGCTAAAGAACTCGGCTTCGAGTTAAGTACAAATGAGATGTCACGCGAAACTCACGATTCGGCTGATGAGTGTGCTTCGACGGGGGCCGAGGAGCTGCCCACTCCCGCCCAGTTGGAGGAGGAGGAACGCAAACGGACGCTACGCCTGGCGAATACACCGAAGACCCATTTTGAACCCTATGTCGATGATTTGACGGGCGAGGAGATCCTGGCCCAAGTGCAAAATGCAGCCCAACAGGCCAAGCAGCGGGTAAATGCAAAGAAAAACGCTCACAAGATGGGCTTCCTGCGACAGGGAAAGGATGGCAGTACCACTCTAAATCTTCTGACCAAAGAGGAGAACGAGGGACCCGAAAGAGTGGTGACCATTGGCGATCTGGTCGGCAAACTGCAGACGGGCAGCACTCAGCTGCAGGTGCGGCAGGTGGACAAACGGAATGCCATGAAGACAGTGAAACCTCTCAGCTACGGAGCCTTTGCCAGCTTCGCACCCACCTTCGATTCGCGCTTCTCCACCCTGAGCGCAGAGGAGACACAATTGGTGCTGCGTACGTATGGCGATGCCTCCAGCGCGGAGTACGCGGAGAGCATCTTACAATTTACTAAGGACTCCAGCTATGGGACGACTATTGCGAACGGTTTGCTGGACATCCTCACCAACGGGGAGCACAGCAAATCCCTGGAGGAGCTGTACAACATGCAGCTGCACTCCTACGAACAACGCGAAATCGACAAGTGCTTTGAACCCGAGGCGGAGGCCGTAGAAACCACCGAGCAAATCGAACAAGAGTACGAGAAATACAAAAATACCCAGGTGGACTTTAAGCGTCTGCACTCACTCAAGGATCTGGGCATCGATGTGAGCTTCTTGGACGGCATGGAGATGGAAATGAAGAACTTCGAGCTGAATCGCCGCATGCACGAGCATCTCAGTCAGAATCTGACGTTGATTGAAAAGCTTCGGGTGACGCAGCACGATCGCCTGTCGCAGCCCCTGCCGAATCACCTCGGGCTGGTGCCGGGTGCTGGCCAGGAGGAGGCGCAAACCGCCCAGCAGCTGACACAGCAAATCAGTGACTTGGCCAAGAAGCTGCCGCCATCCGCTATTGCCGATCCCTATGCGCTGCGCAAGGCCATGGGCATGTCTTATGGTAAGTCTTATTTTACCTCTTTCTTGCCTTTAAATTAATTGTAATTTCGTTCCAGCTGGCTTGCCACCACCTCGTCCAGCTTCGCCCCGCGTCCAGCTGCCAGAGCTGTTGCAGCAGCCGGTGGCCATGCCCCAGTTGCCGCAGCCGGTGGTGACCATGGAGATTGATGACGATCAGCCGGATGAGCAGCCAGGCGGCGGTGGTGATCTGGAGAACGAGTTGCGAGAGTTCCTGGAGAGCGGCTCTGGCCTGCACGGGGCAGTGAATCCGGCGGATGACAACAGCATTGTGGCCCAGCTGCTGCTCAACTAAGAGGAGATCTCTCCCACGACGCGCGCTATGTTTATAATGTAAGATAATGACATTTTTGCTAAATTATTTTCATACATATATATCCCGAAACATGGCAATTGCACACTCTGAATAAAATATAAGGAAAGGAAAAGGAGAGGAACATTTTCTAACATAACACTAGGGATGTTTATCAAGTGAAAAAAATCAATCATAAGATAAATATTGAAAGAAATATCGCACCCATATCATGTAAAGCCTCGCTTTTGTTTTCGTTGGACTGTACTGACCTTTTATAGATACAGATTTGGTTGAGAGCAATTCCATTTCCTTTTCTGTATATAGAAATAAACCCTAGATCTTCTTAACATTAACAAATATATATATTTACTTTTTCAATTTCGAACTTAAGCCTAGACACACACTTTCGACTTTGACTTAACAACTTAGGTAACAAGAGTTTTTAAGTTTAAACACACACAAAAACGGCTGAGTTATCGTGGCGATAAGCTAAACTTCTCCGTTTTCCGTGGGCTTGGCTGGTTCTGTTTCAGCCTCAGCTACAGCATCAACCTCAACTTGAATCTCCTGCAGCTCCTGTTCGGCGTTGACAGTTGGCGACTTGGTGATCTACAGAAATAGTTACAATACAATGGGCGGTACAGTGAGCATAGCCTTGACATTATCATAGTTATACGTTTCCATTCTTCAGGCACATAATACTTATCGGATTATCATGCAGTTGTTAACATGCAGCTGTCTATATATATATATTTATTAATACATCTGCGTAGATGGAGCTCAGCATGCGCGTATCCTACAGTTAAGTACGATTTAGGTCTTAGCCTAGGGATTAGCTTTAGGAATATATATCATAATATCTTCGTATGGACTTTACCACATTAGAAACCGCATGAAGGGCGAGGGTATCGAGTATCGGTTTAGTGTTTTGTTTTTTTTAACTTAGAACCTAAACTTTGGAACCCATTTATATATATATATACTTCTACTATATATCACAAGATGGTTTTAATTTTGATTTAGATTTTGGTTGTTGTCCCCGTTTTGTTTGTTTTTGATGTGATTTTTTGTTAGTTGGTGTGATTTCGTTTTAGTTTCAATGGGTTTTCAACGGTTTGATTTTGTTATTATTCTGTAGAAGTTGTTGAGTTAAATCTGGGCCCGATTGGCTGCCAGTCGGTCTTACTTTGAAGCAGCGAATGTGGAAGTGATCGCACATCTCAGAGACCTGCAAATAATTACAATTTTGGAGTTTACTAAGCAGGAAAGAATGTTTCTATTGAATGCTGTGTATATCTTACCACACCAAAGCCATAGTGCCAATGAGCCAATGTTGAGAATATGGTCAGACCATAAACTATCCACAGCTCAATGTCCCTGGGGAGATCCGTGTCGAACACCGTCTGGTAGTAGGGGAAACAGCACACAGCAACTGTGGCGGCCAGGGGCCACATCAGTACATTGAAGCCATCGCATCGCGTGTCCGACATTTGGGCCACAATCAGGCGGCACTTTTAAAAAGGGTATCATTAAATTTAAACTATAATTATAATTGCAAAATGATACATACAGCAATATTGGAAAATATCGTTCCGTAGAGAATCCAAAGAATACGCGGCTCCTGGTTAATCACATCGTTCCTTGAGAAGAACGACCAGATCACTGTGATCACAAAGAGCCAGAGAAAGGCAAAGAAGGGACGCAGCATCTCCCACATGGGTCGCATTTTACCCGTCTTGTTTTTATAGGAGCTAAATTACATATTAAAATTAATATGCCATCAAGCCAAGGGAGGCATACTCACAGATAGATATTTCTTGCTATAATAGGATGACTGCTGACCATACCGGAGCCAATCAGAACCACCTCAAACATATTGGCCACCGTGAAACCATACATGCTGAAGCGGTAAATCTCTGGGCCAAAAACAGTGGCCACAAACAGCATGCCACTGACGCCCTTAAATAGTAATTAAATCAATTAAAATTAAATAAAAATTTTAATTCAAACAATTTCCTTTCACTCACCCACATGGTGAAGTCATAGCCCCAGGGCAGAAACATAACTCCCGTGTTGTACTTCTCCACATGCGTCAAATAAAAGTTGAGGAACACGTTCCAAATCACAAAGAACATACGGATTGGCGGCAGATCGGCCGTACCAAAAAGCGAGAATATATAGATTGGTATCAGTGCCGCCGAATAGGAGTCCAATCCGTGATCAAAGAGTTCCCCCAACGGACCACTCGTTCCAGTCCTTCGCGCCTGCTTGCCATCCATGCCATCTGAGAGATAAACACTGTACATGTTCCAAGGATCTGCCAATTCTGCCTTCTGAACTCACCCAAATTATAGTAAATGAGTATATTAATGGCCGCCACTGTCCACACCCAGGCTGGCACCGTGTTGCCTATTTTCATATCATTGGCCGCCTTAAAGTCCCAGTCGTAGTAGGCTATCAGGATAAAGTTGATCACAGTCATGAGAAAGCCCACGAAGGTCAGTACGTTGGGCGCCAGCCATTTGGGAACAAACTAAGGATAATTATTGGTAGTTGAAATGTATCTACGTGCACTGAAATATTAATATATCCTTATTGTTACCTTCACGCAATAGTTCCAGAAAGGGTGCATCACATAGACACTGAGGAAGCTCGTGTCTATGCTGCTGTACTGGGGGGAAAATATAATTTCAGTATTGATTAGTGAGAAAGTTCTGTGGGAGGACTCTTTCCATTAAGTTTTATTGTCTTTCTTTAGGGGAAAAATATAATTGGAATAAATAAATAATAAATTTAGGATTTAAAAACTATTTATCGAGCCTAGTAATATTTATTATTATATGAAAATTTAATAAGAAAAGCCTCATGGTAATGCTAACCCACTTTAAAGCTTTTCAAATTTCAACAATTACACCTTAAAATTAACTTTACACTCAAAATTAGTTGCCCAATTCGAACTTTTATCTATAAAGTGTATAATTGAAAGTGAATTTCGAGCTGCATGATGATAAAGATTTCAAGTTGATAAGATTGCCATGTATAATTAGGCTAATATCCTTGAAATTCCCCAAGACCCATTAACTTTAAAGTTAAAGTAGGTGTTCAGTAAGTTTCCTCACCGACTTCTTCTTATTGTCTCTGTTCGCTCTCTGTAATCTTTACAAGTACAAATTCCACTTTTGATAGTCACAACCAGCTCACCAAATCTCATCTTGGCACTATCTTTCCATCTGTCACATTTATATAGACACAAGTCCCGGGGCTTTAGCACATTGTAGCTCTCCATTGACAGTTCAATGCCTCCTCATCCTCCTCCTTAGCTGAGCGCTAACGTTTGCGAAACATTTGTTTGCTTGAAACTTGCTTGGTTATCGTCTAATTGATGACCCACAGGCGGTAGTAATACATTATAAATTTGATAGTACAAATTTCGACACATTCCGAACCCAATTAGGCTGTACTAACCGGAACTCGAGTGAGTCCGTGAATGCGATTGAGCTATCTGTCTGTTACAGAGAAAGAAATGTCTGCGAAATGCGGGCAGCCAGACAAGTTAGTACAACCATATCTTATCTTAGGCAAATCGATAAAAACAAAATGTTGTTATGATTTCTGTTTTGTGATATTTTGAGGTCTTATTTTGTAGTCATTTACTTTATTTAAATATTTGTGAATAGAGTTCTTTTTAGTCCTGAAGAATTTCATGAGCGCTTTTAGAACTTGGAAATTAGCCTTGTTGGTGTTGTTGAAAAATCAACAATTCCGAATAAATTGTTTAAAATCAATAAATTAAAGTTCTCTTTTCTGATTACAATTGTTAAAATTCAATATCAATAGGTAGAAGTCGGTACTAAGGGGTAGGAAGTCTTAAAACTTACAAGTCAACTTTGTGAAAATTGTTGAAAAATCTAAAATTGTAAAAAACTGGCTTAAATTCAATGAATTAAAATTTTTATAATTCTTGTTGACCATATACCATGTTAGAACTCACTATAAAGATTAAAAACTTAATACTTAGGTATGGTGAAATAATTTCTTAGGTAATTAAACGTTGTTGAAGTTGTTGTTGAAACATAAAAATACAGTAAATATAGTTTAGAATCGATAATTCCCTCCCGTTGTATTTTTATCGTAAATAAGAGGTGTAAACCCAAATTTCGTTGAAGTTGTTGAATATCAAAAATCTAGTATTGTTCAAAACACTTGCTCTATAGTATAAATTTATGAATGAATGTGAGAACAGCAGAAGAAGAGCTCTAAAAACGGTACAGCACACAATGGTAATTGTTGAAAAATCGAAAACGCCAAGAAAATGGTTTAAAATCGATGACAGAGTTTTCCCGCTCCCGGCTCTATAGTTAAAATTCAATAACAATTGATGGATGTGTGTCGGCGGAGGAGGGTACTTTTCAAATAGGACATTGATTTCTGAATGGTAACCCTCAGCTTGGGGTTTAAAGCCCACCACCCATGCCCCACTTTTGGGGAAAGAACCTACTCACCTTGTAACGCTCGAAGCCCCGCAAATGAGCCTCGGACAGATAGCGCATGCAACCCATTTTGTTGATTTGTTGTATTTTGTATTTTTCCCAATATGCAATTTGTAATATGCTTTCGCTGTTTCACTTGTCGGTTAGTTACTTTGTCCGTACAAAAGTGATAAGAGAACTCTCGCTCTCCCTCTCTGTGACTCGGAGTTTGCACTTGGATCGAATCCCGGGATTATCGCGTATCGGGCGGGCTTGACCTTTGAATGGGTCAGATGGTTACTACTGCCGGCATTATTGTATAACATCTACGGATCTACACTCGGAATATAAGAGTGTATGTGATTTTCCCGCGTTCCGTTCACTCGCGACGGCCCCCGGAATGACAGTAAATTAAATAATCGCCGCAGCACGCAAGCTGCCGTTACTTCGGCGAAGAGCAGGAGGAAGAAAGCCCGGGACGGAGACGGAGACAGAGACACGCAGAGCACCACACGGCGGGGACAGAGCCAAGAAGAAGAAGAAGGAGGAATATTCCGGACGCGCCGGCGGCTGAACGGGAACTGCGGACTTATCAGGCGCTGAAGACCTCAGGCGCTTAATTCGGGACGCCGACAGCGTCGACTTGGGTTCCACAAAAACAAATCCCAGTGCGCAGAGCAACAGTGATGGCAAGCTGGCGGTTGAAACGAAGCCGAAGCCGGATCCGGGTTTTCATTGTCACTTTTTAATTTGTGTATGTTATTTCCAGACATTTATTTATGAATTTTAATTGCTTTTCTGTTTAATTATAGAACTTTAGGTATTACTGCTTAAAGAATAGGTGATAAAAAGTGATTAATAACACTGGACACTGGGTTTATTCTCAGGATAATGAGCTATTTGAATGAAATTAATAAATTTGGTATTTAAAAAACTGTATTGTAAGCTTTAAGATACCTTTTTAAGGAATTTAAAAACTATACAAATATATTTTTCAACTAAAACCCACATTTGATACTTTAAAAATGTTATTTTAGGTACTGCTTAAAGCATTTTTATAACAACTTTAATTAATTTTTGTTAAATATATGTTTACCTTCTTAATCGCTTTATTTAGAATTGTAATTTGGGCATCACTATCGCACACACTCTTATCTCAGCGAGAGATTGTGTGTTCGTGTATGTACTATAATCTTTTTTGCATTGAATGAATGTGAATTGAAATTTGTAAAAAGCCGAATAGATTGCTCCCACTCCATGAGCAGCAGCACACGGCCGTCCGGCGGTGACGGCGACCGAGGAGAGGTTATCAGCTCCACAATTTCCACAGGCAGAGCCAGCGCAGCAGCAGTGACCATAATCTCGGAGGGAGCTTGCTTTGTGGGCTGTTGTTTATTACAATTATAAACGTTAATGACCGGGTAGGGTCCGGGCCGGATCCGATCGGATCGGATCATCATGCTGCGTGTACTATAGGCCCACTAAATTTAGATCGAAGCGGCGTTTTCTTAATTTTAGTTCAAGTTCAGGAGATAACCCGCATGGAGCGGGTTGCTAACGGAATCGAACGGAAATCGAAACTTGAAGATTAAAAAGCAAGCAACGGGGGAAATATAAATAATCCATAAACTAAGTAGTTGTACCTTATGATTTATTAGTATTCTAAGAATTAAATCTCGAGGAAAATTAAAAAAAAAAGCTGATTTTATTAAAATCCTGAAGTAAAGTCTTTTAATTTATGTTTTCAACTTACTACTCCTTATAAATGAGAAACTCTACTTTAAAACAAATCATAAAAAACCTTAAAATTATTCTTAAATATTCAAATCTTTTAATCAACAATTTTCACAACAATATTTCTCTTAAACAAACACACAAATTTCGCAATTTTTCTCAACAACTTCAACTTGCTTACGCACTTCAAGTGGCTCCGAGTCATAAAACTTATTTCTGTATTAAGATAACGTAATGACTTCCTTATCAAACCCCACACACAAATTGTTAAATAAGACAAGAACTTTCACCCATTGGCAGTTTAGAAGCAGAAAATGTGTGAATGAAGACTTAAGCCTAGGATTTATTGGGTCGGGGGGTTTTTCTTTCTCAGTTCTGGGTTCAGACTCTCATTAATTCAACCATCTGGAGGTCTCCGTGGCAGTCAGACCCTCGGAGCGCAGACGCTGCAGCATCGGGCGGTATATGTCGGGTGTGAAAGGCAACAGGACACCGCGTTCCTGGATCTCACCTGGGAAAATATATTCAAAAAATTAGTGAAAATATTGTTAAATATGATTTATCGAAAAATATCGAATTTAAAAATTAAATATTGTTATTTTTGGAAAAATATTGATCTCATTTATCTCTCTTTCTGATTAAATAAATTCTATTTTATATAGATAAAATAATACATGCTCTATAAAATAGAATTTATCACATTTATCGCAACATTATCGATTTTAAATCGACTTTCAATTCAAATACAGTATACAGATATTTTATGCCTTGCTAAAAAGGACCTACCATCTAGTATCATTTTGGCAGCTATGGCTGCAGGTTTGCCCACTGTCATGGCCATGGCGGAATGTCCTTGGGGCTGGCCATAGACCACAAAGTTAATGCCACGCTCCTCGCGACGACCATCGGGCCAGCGGATGCCCACCTCATGGCGCAGCACCACCAGATCACGTTCATCGCGTTCTGGAAAAGCAGAAAAAAAACATAAGTATTGGAAATGTTGAAAAGAATATTAAAATTAAAGCAAATGTAATTTGAAATCCTTAAAAACTAAATACAGTTTAAATTTTGTAATGATATAATTTCTAAAAAGATAATTAAGCACTCACCGAAGGCCAGTCTCTTGGACAGATAATGACTGAGCGTGTCCAGGGGAGTATTGAGCTTCACCACTGGAGTTTCCTCCAGAAGACCCAGGCTCTCGATGCACTCCACATCGCCAATGCGCTCACTAAGTTTCTGCTTTAGGTTCTCATAGAAGATGCTCGAATCGGACATGCCCAACAGATGGATGACCAGCTGGCGCCACGTGACATCCGGGCCACTGGGATGCAGCAGGGCGTGCGGCTCCGCATCAATCAGGCCCAGCAGCTGCATGGGCTTAATGGACTCTGAGAAGCCCTTGTAGCGGATGGTACCCCGCAGCAGGGTATGCACATCCTTGCCCAATCCATACAGTGAACCATATTTGGTGGAATCCCTATTCGGGAAGCCTTCCAACGCGAAGCCCGGCAAAAAGTCGAGGCTGCGATTACTGGACATGAGTTCACCGCCACCGGAAATCTCCACAATCTGTCCACGACTCAGATATTTGGCAGCTGAGAGCGTGTTGAGGAGAACTCCCCTTGGCGACCACGAGAACTTGTACCGGAGGGCATTGTTCGAGTGCTCCGGCGCCGGGAGACCGCCGCAGTAGCTCACAAAGGACTCCACAACAGCTCCCTTTTCCTGAACCTCGTGGATACACTCCAGGGCCAACAGATGATCAATTCCTGGGTCCAAGCCCACCTCATTCATGATGGTCACACCCTTGGCCTTGGCCTCCTCATGCAAATCGGAGATCTCATCGTTGAGATAACTAGCGGTGACCATGTGAGTGCCCTCCGCCACGCAATACCTGGCCACCATGCCATGGAGACTGTAGGGTAGCAGGGAGATCACCACATCGGCCTTGCCACACAGCTCCTGGAGGTGGCCGGTGCTCTCGTTCACATCCAGATAGACGCTGTCCACGCCCGCATATTGCTGGGCCAATCGATCGGCTTCCTCCTTGACCTGCGAGCAGACCGTGATACTCACATCCTTCTCGCGATGCAGCCACTCCACCAGCGGGGCAGACACCATGCCGGCGCCCAGAACGAGGACATTCTTGTTGGCCTCCGATCTTCCCTCCATCTTGTGACGCGATCGATGGTTCTGCGAGTCGCGAAGTTCCTGTATGTACTGGAAGCCCTCGGTCAGCTCACCATTGCTGGCGATAATGGCCTAGGAGAGATAGGGATAGACCGATGTTAGCTAACTGATAACAGATCTGAGATAAGCGGTACACAATGCACTTGAATAAATAAATACAAATAAATCTATAGAACTCACCGACTGAATGGGATACGAGAAATGCTCCTCCGACAGCGGCTTCTTGGCATCACTCTTGATGATATCATGGACATGGGGCGTCAATAGTTCACCAAACAAATCGGTTGCCTCCCTGGGCAATTGCGTGGGCATATTGTCTATAGAACAAACCAGCACTCCCGGTCCCTTGAAGCTCTTGGTATCCTTATTCCGATCCGCATCGTACAGACAAAACGGTGTATCTATCGTTGTGCACTCGTTCATGAACTCAATGGAGCCACCCGGATCGGCGGATATGTCGCAAATGGCCAGCATACGATGCGGCAGGGCGGGACTACCCTTGCTGGTGGGCAGCCAGGGTGTATTGGCCGGACGAAGCAGATTCTTAGCATCCGGTATGCTGATCAACTTGGGACTGCCAACGGCCCAGTAGATGCCATTCACTATAACCGAGGCGTACGGCGCAATCTTGGTGCTGAAGGTGGATATGTAACGCTCGGGAAACTCATCGTACTCCTTGGCATCGAAGCCGCCGCCGTCGCGTCGCTCCAGGTGATCCGAACGACTCACCTCGCAGCCGTACAGCTTGTTTTGGTCTGAAATGTAAAAGGAATTAAATAATTTAGATAAACTTCTTGTAAAGATTTCAAAATCCCATAAATTGCAACTCACTTCCATGCTCCGCCACCTTGCGCAGCATCTCTGGCGGCACATACTCAATGGGCAGTTCCGAGAACACTTCCTGAGCTCCTTGCGACACGTTTCCCGAGCCCGTAAACACAAATGTCAGCGGACCAATAGACTTGGGCATCATGCCCAGCGATATCTCGTATCCACAATCCCGGATAGCTTGTCGGGCCATCGACGAATTCCGATAATTGTGAGCCGGTCCGATGTGCATGAAGGGTGTATGGTGACCCAGGGCCAACAGACGCAGTCCAATGCCATGCAGGATGTTGACCATGCCAGCCACTCCGGCATATTTGCCAAAAGCCACCTGGCGAGCACCGCGCTCATCGATAATGCGTTCGTAGTCAATGAGGCGGATTTTCTGGAAGAGTCATAGAAATATTCAATTAAATTTTATATTTAAAAATTAATCAAAGAATATATTCTCTATATTTTTTTCTAGCTAGAGTCCAGACCTTTTCCAAAATGGCATCCAACAGGGGCATATTTGATTCCTGCGCCTTTATCGTGTGCGAAAAGAAGCAGTACGTCTTGCCCGGAATCAGGGCATCTATGGGAACTTGCTTAACACCAAAAATCACGGAGGCGTCGCTGATGTCCTCCTGAATATGCGCTCCAGCTTGCATATAGGCCTGAGAAAAAAAGGAAACATAAATATATAATTTATAAGAGTTTATATGAATGTAGTTTAATTTTTGTAGGTTTTTAAGGTGGCGGAGATTATTAATTAATTTTTAAACAATTAAGCCCTCGGAAGCCTTGGCTTATTTGTAATATTTGGTCTAATATCTAGGTAATTTATTCTTTTCAATTTAATGTCGTATAACTCACTTCATATTTTCTTTAATTCACACGTTTTAGTTAATACAATTTTGCCTATCAATTAATCAGTTGTTTAATAAAACACAGTGATTAATTGTGGTACTTAAAAAATATAAATTATCAACAAAACTAGTTATTTGTGGTTAGCAATGCTTTTTCATAGTAAAGCATCGCGTTTATAGTTATTATAATGCTCGATTAAAAGCATTCAACTTAATCATTGTGTTCGCCTCACGTGCCTCCTCCTATCATCTTTAGAAATCTGTTGAGCATATATACTATATAGTAGATTCCTTGAAATCTTTGTATTTGAACGATAAGCTCAGTGCTTCCCTCTCTCATCCTCGTTTTGTTTTTCACTTGGCTTCAAGGCCAGCCAATTGCCAAATTTAGAGCTCCTCAGAGAGGGGCTTATCGTCCGATTTGGTATATTTATGATGCACAGCACTTTGGGGGCGTGTGTCGAGCAGTACAATACACTATTATAGGCGGCTGACTATAGCGATATGATTTCCAGGCAGCGATTAGTCCGGCGATACAATAAATCCGTTGGCAACTGGCCATGGAAAAATACGGCTTACAGCGGAAGGGGATTCAAGGAGTAAAAGTTCAACCTATGATCTCACCTGCATGGGATAAGCTCGACGATTGGAGGGTTGAACGATGACCTTGACATTCTGCTTGACCAACTTCTGGACATGGGTGGGCCCAAATGGAGCTCGTCGCTCCCAAACTGATTGATCCTCTCGGCGAATGGCAATCACGCGACTCTGAAAAATTGAGGATATAGAATTATTAATAAATAGAGATTAGGAATATTTATTTTTATCGAAGATTCATTTCATTTATACAAATTTTTAATAGTTTAAAGAAATATTGTTCTCAATCGAATGTAATCTTCAAATTAAAGAGTTAGAAATTGATTGATTTAAAAAATTTGTAATTAAGATTTCCTAAATTAAAAAATTTTCTACAAGCTAAAATAAAATCGGACTAATTTTAGTTCATATTTCTCGATAGCTGGTTAGAGCTAACCTGTAGTTTAATCGGATTTCAAAATTTATAACTCCTCTTTAAAAACATTCTCTTTATTTACAACTTTAAAAATATAATAGAAATAGTTTCAAAATTAATCTAGACTTTAATTTTCGGATGCCGCCTTTGTAAATATTTTTCAACAATTCAAACGTTAATCTTTTTGGATTTTATTTAAACAGTTAATCGACTTCCTTTATGATCTCATTATGAATCCACTTTCTGAGGAATCAACACACTCACATGACGTTGTCTGGTGAACGGATGCGCGATTATTGCGCGCTGTTGAATCGCTCTCCACATGGTTCGTCAGCTCTGTGGGATCAGTTTGGCGAAGAATTCCTCAAATGCGAATTTTTTTTTTGGGTATTTGCAATGTTCCTGGCTGGTTCTCGAATCTGATCCGCCTGCTCTGAGCTCTCGCACTCTTCTAAAAGCCATCGGCGGAGGCGGCAACAGAGGCACCTCTAATCAGCAACCCGCCGTCATAAATCCAGCGATAAGCCGCTCTCCACCGTGCATCTCCCCGGAGCTGAAACGAAAAAGAAGCAACTTTGTGAAGAGAAGAGAGCTGCTCTTTGTAGCCCGCTGATTGCCAAGGGAGCAGGCGGCCGGAGATCTCCGTTTGGATTTTCAACCTGAAAATTTTCCACTCTGATAAGAGAGAGTTGCCCGGAGCATTAAGAGAGCGACAGTAATGTTGCCTTTTTGGGAAAATTCCTTTGGGCACTATGCATTTCGAGATATTCCTTGTTTTTTCTTTTTGTGTTAAAGCATAAGTTTTATTTTCGTAATTGCATCTTTGTTTCATAGTTTCTTCGTCGTATCAGATCTTCATCATTTTCATTTTACTATAACAATGTTCTTTTTCTTAGTCGGCTAAAAAGTCTACAAACTACTTGGAAAATAATAAATATAAAACAATAATTGTGTTTTTGCCTTAAATTTTTTCAGGTAAAGCACAAAAATCGAAAATTAAAAAGGAATAACAATTTGCTTTTGTTTTTGATTACGAAAAGGGAAGGAGGAAAGCTGGAACCACATCAGAATTCTCTACAACGCTGGCGCCTCGGGCAGCAGCGATGTGAAGAAGGTGATGACAAAGGTGCGCACAACGGAAATCACAGAGTTATTGGCATTTGGTGGTTCCACAGCCACGGCCATGGCTTCGGCCGACACATCGGCAGCAGCCGCATCGGGATTGGCAGCTGTTGCTGGTGCCGGAGGAGCGGCGGCGGCCGGAGCAGCATCGGGGGCATCCTGCCCAGCAGGAGCTGCTCCCTCGGCCGCTGCTGGCACAGCACCCGGCTCATTGGCCGCCTGTGGATCATTGTTTTCGCGCTCCACAGCCGCATCCATCATCCGTTGGATCTGCTGCACGGCAGCAAAGGCGGCGGCAGCATCGCCAGCATTGTTGTTACGATTAATGTTGTTGTTATTACGTTCGCGGCGGACACGCAGAACGCCTATGTGATAACTGCGGAATAGAGAGAGCAATATATATATAAGCTGGAAGTCCAATTAAGACAATTAACTCACAGATAAATGGCTCCTGCAATGAGCACCACCAGAAGGCAACGCAGCGGCGAGGAATTAAAGTAAAGCACTGTCACAAATATGGCCAGGCGAGTGAAGCTAAAGAAGCTATCCAGCCAGTCACGCATCTCGGGTTCCTCTTGAATGTGAGGGAAATTGGGTCTGGCCACCGGTGCAGCTGCCACTTCGGCTGGAGGAGCTGGAGGAGCAGCTGGAACCGGGGGAGCCGCTGGTGCACCTTCTTGGGCCACGCCCAGGTTTGGAATCCGAGCTAATTGAGCAAACATGGGCTGAGCCAGCAAGGGTGGTGGTGGTAGAACTGGCGTGGCGGCGTTATTTGGACCGGTCACGGTGGAGCTGGAAAAGTATATATAATTTCGAGATATTTAATAAAATAAATGAATACTAGAAACTCCGCCATTTTGAAGAAGATTTTTTGGTATATATAATATTATTTAGTTAACAAATCAAAAAATAAATTAATAACAAAAATTATAAAGTAAATAAACAGGGAACCTAAGCTGATAACTAAAAATATGCCTGGATTGCCAGTCAATGTTGTTTTGCAAAGTTTTAAAGATAAGACAATTAATATATTATTTATTAGTGAACTTTCCAGAGGATTACTTAAAGTTTACTAGCAAAAAAGCAGTGAAAAACTGTAATTTAAACTCAGTTTGAAATCCTTATTAATATTTGACTCACCGTAAAGCCAATTCCTGCATATACTGGGCGTAGACCTGCTGCATCCATGCGTTGTACATAATCGCCTGCTGTTGCAGCAGGACATGAGGATGATGGGCACTGGCAGTGGCAGCGGCCATTGGGCTAGCATTGTAGGCAGCCGTGGCCATACTGTGCTGCCAGAACTGTGCCCAGGGATTGGCCATGGGAGAGGCAGGGGCATTGACTGCCTGCTGTGCCTGCTGCTGGTGCTGGTGTGTTGCCGCATGACGCTGTCGAAGCTCATTGGTGTTGTCCTGTGACTGTGGTGGCACTGTTTGTTCCTTGGGTGGAGCTGTCTTAACTGGCGGCTTGGGTATATTCTTGCTGGCGCACACCAAATGGAAGATATGGTGCTGCTGATAGACATCCTTGTAGCTCCTTATCACCTCTGATATCTTTTGTGTGTCATCGAGTAGCTTTCCAGAGTAAATCAGTTTTTGATCGCGGATTTCCTAAAGGAAGAAGTAAATTATTAAATTATCGTCATCATTCTTAAGTTTCTAATCATTCTGCCAAGCTTAAAGCTTAGTATATGCAAAACAAATGCCTAATTAACTCTTATCAAAGCTCCTTATCAGCTCCTTTAACTAATTACTTTTAACATTTTTAACCGTAACTGACATTAGTTCAAGTCAAATCCCTGGCTTCAAGTTGCATGACGCAAGTGCATGACGAATGCTATAAATTACAGTGGCTAAAATTCACTGACGTGTACTTGCTTCGTCTGGGAGGCCACTTGCGATCCCAAGACGCAAATAGCCTCCCAGGCACTTGTATGCTAAGCGAAAATGATAAACAATAACAAAACAGTTCGATAAGATAGGCTCGCGGTGGAGCAAGAGCGCCCTATAAGCTGACGTAAACTAAATAAAAGATACAGGGTGACACCCACCGGTTTGCCAGGATAGACCAGCGAGAGTTGCTTCTTCAGGCGCTGCACTGTCCAGCCGAGATCGCTCTCCACATTGACGTCGTCATACTGCTGATTGGACGATTTTATCAGTAATCGGACACTGGATTTACTGGAGGCGCTGTTAGTCTCCGGTGTGTCCGTGTTTGCGGCGATTTTCTGACGAGCTGCAGCATCGCAGCCCGCGGCAGCGGGTGGAGCGGCGTTCTCGTTCATCTCGTTGACCCCGGAGAAGCACTTTCTATCGCTAATTAATAGCCACGAGCGGATAGAGTGATAGCCGCTGGTCTCGGTTGGCTTTCGCTTGTTTTTTTCGGGGGGCTCTCAGCTCTCAATGTCCGCAGCCACTGTTTAGTTGCTGCACTGCGCCACTTCCTCTATTTCTCTCAGCTCCGCTCGCTGGGATTTTTCGTAAATGTTTTATACCGAATTTGACATTTGGATTTGGAAGTATTTTGTTCGCCAGCTGTTTTGTTGTTTCGCAGGTGCCAGCACAGGAATTATTGATTATGAAACGAAGTAAACGTTCCGCCAGTAGTGCCCCGAAAAACTCGTCTCTGGTTACTTCTGACCTGTGGGACAGAGATGAGCGGTGGTCCCAAGGTTGCGCCAGTAGCGTATAATTTGTAATTCAATTGTTCTGTGCAGAAGAACACTTTTAAATCCGTTTAGTTTTGCAAGTTAACACCTCGATAAGTGATTGAAAACAATCATCACTGGCAGCAACACTTGTCAGCAACAGGGTTGCCTTGACTCTCGGCGCTGCCAACTTGTCTCAGCGTGACGTGTGTTTTTATTGCGTGTGTATAACAAATTAGACGTTGATATATTTGAATGGAAAAACTAAAAACGGGGAATTCCTTAATCCAATAAAATAAGAACATAAACGAACCATAAAATATTAAACTTATGAATAAACAAAATATTTACTGAATTATATTTGACGGTCATTTTTAAATTAGGGTTTCGTAAGTCGTCCTCTTATGTGTCCCTTGTTTGTATACTTTTTATTCCCAAATTGATTTTTTAACAATAATTAAGGACTTTGGTTTTTTTTGGAATATCTATCCCACTCTATGTTTCGAATCTACTATCTTCTTACTTTCTTTTCTGAAAAGTAAAACGATAATATATATAAAAGTCATAATTTCACAATCGTGACACGCGAGCAAGACAAGCGCCGGTTCGTGAGCATCAATGTCATCACTATTAAAAGTGC
Organism: Drosophila seguyi; assembly: GCA_008042675.1. Classification (NCBI taxonomy): domain Eukaryota; kingdom Metazoa; phylum Arthropoda; class Insecta; order Diptera; family Drosophilidae; genus Drosophila; species Drosophila seguyi. Next base: position 215,162 of record VNJU01004126.1, read on the forward strand.
ATCTCTGAAAGCAAGGCAGGACCGAAATTGTAAAATTCTCAAAAGCTTTGAATTTATAATACATTTACGATATACCTGTCATATATTTCCACAAAACCTGATGGAGAACAAATCGGCAGTCTCAGCTCTCCAGGAATTCAGCGCCAAGTCGAAGGTTTGCCCACCCACATATGAATTTATCGACGGCGAAGACGGCGGCTATGTCTGCAAAGTGTCTATGATGGAGGTGGAATCCTATGGAAATGGTAAAACTAATGCTCTATATTACTTTATTCTTCATTCCGTAAAATATGTACACATATTTTAGGCCGCTCCAAGCGCGATGCCAAACACTTGGCTGCTTCGAATGTCATGCGAAAGATCCGGAAACTGCCAGGCGTCGGCAGCTTGCTGGCCGACATGGAGGTCAATGAGTCCGATGGAATTGGCGATCTGGCGGATGAGATGACCAACCTGAATCGTGACATGCTGAAGGAGCTTCGCGACTACTGCGTCCGCCACGAGATGCCACTGCCCATCATCGAGATTGTGCAGCAGAGCGGCACTCCCAATGCCCCCGAATTCGTGGCCTGCTGCTCCGTTGCCTCGATTGTGCGCTACGGGAAGTCGGATAAGAAGAAGGATGCCCGCCAGCGGGCGGCCATTGAAATGCTGGCCGTAATATCCAGTGACTTGCACGCCTTCCGTCCCGACCAGATGCAGGTGGTGACCACAAAGCCAGCAGATGCGATCGACGTAAACGAGGTGCTGGAGGATGTGGAGACGGAGCGCAGGAAGAAGTTCAATACCTACAGAGAGCTGACTGATGCCGGTAGCATAGATAACACGGGTCTGCGTCTCTGCGATCGCCACAACTATTTCAAGAACTTCTATCCGGCCTTGAAGGAGGCGGCCTTTGAAGTTATCAATTCCGATGAGTATATGACCACCAAAGACCAGGTGTTGAGCCTGCTGAGCGCCCTGAAAATCACACCGACTATTGGAGTCATAGAATCGACTTCAATAGAGCCGCTGATAAAGGTCGAACTCAATTGCGAGTTCGATTGTCTGTTTCTGGGCTTCGAGAGTGAAATTTACGGCCAGATAATTGAGTATTTCAAAGATATGTTGGTCTAAAATCTGGGATCCGAATGCATCGAAGGTCCACGTTGTATATGGTGTATATAATAACATTTATTTTTAACTAGCTTCGGCTTACAAACTACGCAAACTGTCTCCTATATTTACACATATAATGCACATATTCGTTATATAACTTATCGTCTACATGTTTCGGTTAATAATACAATCTAAACACCACTCTGAAGCGGGTGTAAAACAACATGAAAAGGTGATTTTATTTAAGGTCGTCTTTTGTTAACTTTGTACAATATACATTTTGCTAAGGCAATAAAGATTTAAGCAAATATTCCGACAGATAAAGAGACCTTTGTACAAAATTCAAATAACAATGATGGCGCACATTGTTTTTAGCTGTCTTTCGAAAAGGGGACTTCCCCCTAAATTACACAGAACAGCCCAGTTTTTTTTGTAATACCAATGCAAATCGAATTAGGGATGGGCAAATGTTAAATATAAAAATACAATCTAATTTTCACGGAGCGGCAAAAAAGTTGTTTATATTATAGAAAGATACCCAAAGTAAAATATATTCGCATTCATTGCACATACATAACTTTTTTTTTTGCTTTTTTCGTTGCCTCCAAGCTACAATATTTACAAATGAAATTCCTCCCTTAAAATTATATATTTAAAGTTCTATATAGGTATACTTATATTTAATGTAAAAATAATGGTACTAAAAGTGATTTTTGTATCTAACAAAAGCTTGTTTGTGAAATTTGATTGCATTGGGGATTATGGAGAAACTGTCTCTCTTTCACCTGCCATTAAAGGTAACGTATAATTTTCTATTCAAAATTATATTAGTATATAACTAAAAGTACCGCCTAAACAATTGTTGCGCCTCATCAGTAGCTGATCTTCTTGCGCAGCTTCAGGCTAGATTGGTGCGACGCCTGATGGTGTTGCTGGTGCTGGTGCTGCTGCTCCCGATCCTTTTCCCTTTCGCTAGACACACGACTGCTTACGCCCCGGGCCAGGTGATGATGCCACTGGGGGGCAGAGGTGGGCGGCGCTGTGGGCGTTGGGATCCCCGAGTCACCCGATGTAGAGGGCGAGGCCGAGGATCCCATTGATTCACCAAAGAGGCGACGGGAGAGCTTGAAGCTGCCGCTGGTGCTGCTGTTGCAGCTGTTGTACCGGCTGTTGTTACTGCTGCCGTTGTTGTTGTTGTTCATGTTGCTGCTGGAGGTGGCGTTGGCACCGCCCGCTGCTGCTGCTCCTCCCGAGGATGCTGTGGCTGCCGCTGCAGCCGCCGCCGCTGTCTTCCTTAGCAGCTTCGTGTTGTACTCGTCACTCTTGTCCTTGTCCAACCTAGTGGAGCTCAGCGACCGCTTGTTCCGCTTGGCCGCTCCAACCAGGCTGTCGTGCTCGATGATTGCCTGCAATTCGGCGGCACTGCCACGCCCACTAAGCCGGCTTGTGTCTGCAGGATGGGAGGAAGAAGAGGGAGGAGGCGGTGGTGTGGATGTTGAATTATTATTATTCAGGCTGGTTAACTTGGGTTTCGGCAGCGGATTCGAGTTGAGATCGAGCGTGGCGGATGCGGACCGAGTGGCTATATTAAACGCAGAGGAGGAGGAGGAGGACCCACCACCAGCACCAAGGAGCCCCATAGTGGGTATGGCGGAGACGTCCCGGTAATAGCGAGCCGTGGCCACCGTACAGGGCTGAGTTTGTGCCGCTGCCGGAGCCGTTTCCCCGGCGTTCGGACGCTGATAGCGAATTCGTGACCTTCCACGGAGCGTCATGTGGTGATGGGAGGCACGGGCAGCACTGCCACGCGTGGGCGGAATGGTGGCCGAGCTGCCGGCACCACCACTGGCCGATACAACGGGTATCTTGCTCTCGTTAATGGTGGCATATGGCCTGAGCACCACCACCGGCTGCTCCTGCTGGGCCTGCTGATGCTGTTCCGCCTTGCGCAGATGTTTCAGCTCCATTCTGGGCGGAGGAGCAAGCGGAGGGAAGCACAAGTCGAACAAATAGAAGGGGGCGAGAGAAGAAAAGAGGGAAGAGATGGTGTGTTCGGGGGCACAGAAGAACGGTATAAGTCCCAAAACATACAGACACGTCTTACCAAAGACCCTATAATAATAAGATGTATAACGCCATTCGCTGTAAGTGCCATTCTTCCATGAAATCGAACAGCGTTACGCATCTTAAAGCTTATACTGTCTTTGGTTTTACTAACAAAAGATGGGTGACGGTAGGGCTTCGGATATTTTCGGAGATTTAAGAATAACCTTGCAGATTCCAGAAATGAAAAATATATTTATGAAATTTTTGTAGAATCAAAATATTTAAAGTGGAATTTTAATTTTGTAAGAAATAATCTGCAAGGATATTATCCAAATATTCAAACTCCATTATCCTCCAAAAGTATCAAATACAATAAATAAAAGCAACAAAAACAAGGCCAAAACACATAGACAAAAACATTCAAAATAAATTTTCAAGCAAGCTGCCAGCCGCATAATTTTGATAATTTGTTGTTTATTATTGTGTTTATTTTCTTTTTGCTCAACAATAATACTTTTTGTTTTAATTTTGGGCATGCACAAAAACATAAATGCAAAGAAAAGTGCTAAGTACAACACGAGAATATCAATTTTTTAGACTAAGATTAGCAGCTAAAACATAATGGTTAACGATAATAGAAATAAAATTCTGGATTAGTGTTAAAAATAAACGCCATTCGGGGTTATCTTGGTGCAAATTATAGTCGGAGAGAGGGAGAGGGGATAATATTCAAAAGGTTATTAAATAAAGTCGAACTTCTTTCACACGAAATGAATTTAAATTTATGTTTTTCAAAAGTGGAAAGTTGAAATATATCAAAAGAAGTGTTTAAAAGTATTTAAATACAAACTTCTTGACTCACAATTAAGTTGCAAAAACATTTTAAATTGATTTAAAAAATTTCCTGTGGCATACCTGATTTTAAAATAAACTAAAAAATGTTTGTAGCTAAATTTTAAAATGTACAAAATTCGAGTCAAAATTTAAAATCAGATTTTGTAAACTTAAGATGATGCTATCAATGACTAATGCAATTATGGATAATTAAAGGTTGCTTTTAAATTAGTTTTTAGCTATGGCATCCTATTAAAATTAATTAAAATGTTAACTAGATAAAATTCATTTTCCGATTCGAGTGAATAAAGTTCAACATTCTGTATAAATATAAAAAATATATAGATATACATAATATGTACAACTGCTAAAATGTAAGACAAAAAAGGGTCAAGGGCAATCAAAGTTAAAAATTAAGTACAAATTCAAATGCAGAGCCGCACACACGTAACGAAATCAAGGTTCAAAATAAACAATAAGAACTTTCGAGAGGAGAGCCGTCGTGGTACGACGGCCGGGAAGGACTTTCGGGTATCCACTTACTTACCTTTTGCTATAGATCGCCAGGCTGCGGGTGCGACTGTTCCCCGAACTGGCCAATAGATTGTTAGTGGTATTGTTGTTATTATAGTTATTCAGGGAGTTGCTTAGATTACTGGTGTTGTTGTTATTGTTGTTGCTGTTGCCGCCAAGGTGGCTGCCTCCATTGTTATTTAAATTGTTGGCCAACATAACGGCTGGCACCGCTCCTGAACTTGTAGGCAAACCGGATGAAGCTGCACCAGCCTTCAGAGAAGTCATCGCCGCAACACCGCCGTTGTTGTTGTTGTTTCGGAAGGGCTGCGATCGAGCTCTCGTGTGCCGTTGATTCGAGTCCTGCTCGCTGTTGGTGGATTGATCCAATAAATTGAAGTATAAAGACAATATATCTTAAAGAATATACTTACCTATTGCTGTTGACATTAACTGATCGCGAGTGGTGATGCCTCCGTAGCGCTTTGATCTGATTCAGCTTGTCGCCCTGCGTCTGGGCCTGCTGCTGTTGCTGCTTCTTCTCCAGCGCCGTCTGCGTCATTCGCACCGTCGAGGCGATCGTATGACGCGCCGCCTCGAAAACATTGGCACTGGGCTTGCGCAGCTTTTTCTCCGTGCAGCTGGGCACCTCGGCGGCAGCGGGATAAGCCACACCAGCCGCAGCACTACTCCTACTTGCATTCGGGTTAACCAGACGTCTCAGCGAGGTGGCTATAACAGTGGATTTATTTGCAGCAGATGGCGATTTCCTGCGTCGTGTTGTTATGGTGTAGCCAGGGGTTGGGGGTTGTTCTGCTGGAGCACTCATCGTATCCGTATCGTTGTCATCGCTGCCATTACAATTGGGATCCTCAGCGCTTGCTTGCTGCTGGTACAAGGCATGTTCGTCTCGCTCCAGTTGCCGCTGCTCGGAGAGTTCCTCCGCCGTCGGATGATCGGCACTCGCAGCATCCAATGTGTCCTGATCGTGCAGGTGCATGGTATCCACACGCTGCGAGATGCCTTTAACCCGGGTCAGCAGCAAGTCCACATGCGCCGAGGCATTGGCAATGTTCGATACCTCGGCCAGTTTGGTCTTTAGCTCCAGGCTATTGATACCGTACGTGTGCCGGAGAATGGGTAGGTTGGTGCGGCGGCGCATGCGTTCTCCCTCGGACCAAAGCCAGCTTTGTTTGCTATTTTGAAAAGTAATTATTAATAATTGTAAAAAAAGAGAGTCTCGCAAATACTCACTCCTCCATCCACTGCTGCTGATGGCCAATAACTGATCCTGGCCTGCAAAGCCTCAGCCAGGCAATCGACTCCAAAGCAGTAAACCCATAATGCTTCATTATGTATGCTCCAATGAGGCTACCCGTCCTGCCCAATCCCGCCTTGCAGTGCACAGCAATGGCTCCCTTTGTCGTTTCACAAATGGAGAGGAACTTTTTCATAATGGCATCGCTGGGTGTGCTGCCATCGATAAAGAACAGATCCTTATGATCGAATCCCGCATTCTCGAACGATGAGGCATGGTAGACCTTGGCGTTCAATCGAATTACGGTCGTGACATTGTTATCCCGAAAATAGGTAAAGTAGCGTTCGGGTGCATGGCACGGATAACCGTTCGCCAGGGTTTTACTCTTCTGATGCGGCCCACAAAACGCTATAAACTTTTGCGGCACAATCCAATTGAAGTCGCCGTTCTCCACGCGCTCAAAATACTCATATTCCTCCGCATCAAAGTCGTTGAAGTTGAAAAAACCCGCCTGCAGACCCTTGTGAACAGCATTCAGACAGTCCAGCAGCGAGATTTTGAAGCTGCTGGGTCCGTAGCTGGCGTCACAAAAGCGCGTGTAGGCGGGTATTTCGCCGGCGACAAGCGGCCGATACGCCTCCTGGGGCGTTTTATTTAGGTAAATGATCTGAAAAAGGTGACAAAAGAAAGATTTAACTAATGCTTGCTCTGATAACAACATACATATATAGCTGGTGAGCACTTACTGCATACGAACCAATCAGGTAGGCCGCATTGAGTCGCTTGGCCGGATTCATGGAGGTGTAGTGGACAATCTTCTTGTTCGCATGGCACTTGGCGTTCAACTTGGTGTTGAGCTTCATGCAATACCTGTACAGCATACAGATATTCAACGGTCCAAAGTCATTGTAAAAGTTCTCGTAGATATACTCCTCGTCAACGTTAAAGTAGTGAGTATTTACGGTGTTCTTTGGCTTGATGTTCTTCTTGAAGGCCACAAAGTATAAGCGGTCTGTAAATGTATATATAAATCAGTATATATCAATCAAATGAGAGTTCGTTGCGCCCATACCTTGCTGCATCTCTGATGCACAGACCAACAGATCTGAGTTGTCATCGTCCAACATCATGGCGGGAACTGGGCGGGTAACGGAAGCACACGAGCGACTGTTTGGCGACTGCAAAGAAAAATGAAATATAGAAAAAGATACTTTATGACGGTTTTAAATTATATCCAGCGTTAAAACTCTCGCTCTGGCCCACACACAGATACACTTTTTCCGCTAACAAGCTTCCGCTTTGCTATTTCTTACTAATTTTTATTTTATAAAAGGTATTAGAAGAGTATGTCTCTTTAAGAAGCTAAAGCTTTGAACTGCATTCTGTCAATCTAGTTCTTTTTACTCAGATACTATCTATAAGCATAATTGGGCGAAAACCTGGCCTAACAAGCACGTTTTCCTTATTGTTTCCTGCAGATTTATGTCTAATGATAACCTTCTCTAAAGTGAATTTCCTTTTTGATGACATGCTTTCCCATTTTATATATTCGAAAGGCTTTTCAAGGCACAAAACAAAATATCCTATTGAAGGCGTTAAATTACTTTGAATATATATAGTTTAATATAGGTTGGGGATTTATAAGCTTCAAATAAAATTAAAAACCCAGGGCATACACAAGTCACCACTATACATATCCATCTTAATGATTAGTTCTCTCACAGCGCCCACGCCACTCTATTAAAAAACCTGACTTTGCCTTAATTGGAATATGACAATAAATAATGTTTTCCGCAAAGGGTGTTCCACATACAGCCATCCATCCATCTGTCCCGTCAGAACGAGTACATATAACGTCTTTTATACACATATCCATTGAGTGGAAACATGTGTTCAGTTTTACCAACTTTATGAGTGTGTCTGTCCCTCTGTCTCTTTAGCCACCACCCCTAAGTACAATTCCCTGCCTTATTTGCTCCACTTTTTCATCCGCCTAGTCTAATGTAGGTGATGTGACCCACCATATCGAAATGCATATAGCCATCAGTCAGGCGCTCATTCTATCAAGTCGTCAGTCGTCCGCAGTCCCATAAACAATGGCAAAAAGGAGGAGAAGGAAACCCGAATGGGAAAACACTCTTATGGAGAAGAGTCTTGGGGAAAATCTAAGAAAGTCACGTCTCTATGCAAATTTATGAGAAGCAAAAGAGATGTCCATGACATAATTTCTAACGAGTTTATTGCCCCGAGGTTTATGTTGTCTTAGGGATAATTTTATTTAAGGGGATATTTAATAATAAACAATATCAAAAAAAATTATTTAATAAAAGCAACAGTTAATTTTGAAATGTAACAGTTTTTTAGGAGTAGAAATCTTCAAAATAATAATCATAATCTATGGAGAATATATTTAATATGTTTTCAGCTTCAATGATATACTAAATATTGAAAAGGTTTATGGAACTTTAAATTCTTTTTAGTACGAATTTACTATATCTTGTCTACGGGCTAAGTAATATCTTATTGTAAAACCCCTAATCTCCTGAAAATCACTACCCGTTCCGGAACCGTTCCTGGGCTACGCCAAAGGTATATTTTAATGGTCGGGGTGTTTACGACGATGACCCTTCACCAAAAGTGTTACGCACACACACACCTCACTCCTCACACTCGCCCTTATATGTATGTACATATGCTTATGAACACAGGTAAATATTCGATTTTATGCAAATTCTTAACCTTTTCCAGCGGTTGGCGTGCCTTTGCAGAATTCGGAGACCCAGGCTGGTCCCTTTTATGACCCAATCCTTATTCTACCTTGCAGCAGTGCTTTATGCACTTCCTTTTCCTGACTTTAAAGTTGAAAAGTCAAGAAGGCAAACGAGCAAGTGCTTTTTATGGCAAATTTGCATGTCGGCCAAAGGCTTTGGATCCAAACTTAGATCCCTATCGGATTGGGAAAGGTGTATACGACGACGAGTGTGTGTGTGTGTTGCCAGGCATATCGCATGACATTGGGTGTTCCTAGGCAAACGGAAACTAAAATAGCTAAAGATATCAGGATATATAGGGCAAGTCAGGGCTCGAAAGGAGGTGAAGGAAAATGAATTAGTTTCCAGGTCCTCGAGGTGTAATTTCGTTCGTGTAAAACGTTATCGTTCTGACAATGCAAAGGGGCTCTGCAGCTCGAAGCCTATTACAGGTGAAGAAAGCACACATTTGCTTAATGACTTCTAAGGGAACCTACAAGGCTCTTCTATGGGCTTGGTATAAGTAATAACTTTTTTGTTTTTTATACCACTGTATCATTGATTATAATAGCGGCGCCCTCTATGGGAGATATTTGCTAAGCCATACAATTCCAATTGGAATCTCCATTCAGTTCCGATAAAAACCGTTTTAACTCTAGATAGGGAACGGTACATACATATTTATACTTCCATATGCTAGCTTTACTAGATATACACTAATTTTAAAAACTCGCTGGCCAAAATATGGTCGAGAGTCCAAGTACCACTGTACTTTTCTATAACCGATGGTGCCCTCTAGCGGCGATTGGCAGCAAAACTGTTCAAATCTAACTGTGAACTTCGCTCTTTGTGTTTTTGTGTCTCCACATTCTTTCTCTTTCGCTGTCTCCACACACACACACACTACTCCCCTTCTATGGAGCGTAGAAGATCATTGCTAAATATAGCGGGAATATGCAATTTACTATCACCATCTCTCTCTCGCACCCATTAATGACTTTTTGGAGTTTTCAAACATTCCAATGCAGCTCCCACGTGACGACACAAAACCATATCATACGCACATTCATAATCTCTATATGCTGGCTTATCAGCTCAGTATGTATTTGAACATAAAAAGTAAACACTAAAATGCGATAGAAAGCAAGCAATGTTGTAGCTTCTTCTTTGCTATCCCTTCTTCCAGTTGGAAACTGAGACCTAGGCCATTTGGTCGTTAAAAACAATGGACAAACAAACGAGTTTTTAAATTTAGCCCTGTGACGTCACCAGAAAATAAAACACTAGGCGAGAATGACAACAAAAGGCGGTTAAAAATAAATAGAAACTAACGTCGATGGAGAGCTGAGCGAATAGCGTTATTTTTCTTTTCAGTCAAGTTAGTTGAAATTGGAAGCGGTTTTCACGGAGATTTTTGCCGCGCTCGCAAAGCACAACAAAAACAAGGCACACACACACATAGGGTTTACAACGGCAACAGCAGCATTCACCTGCACCCCACCCGCCGCCCCCTTCCATTATTTCCCGCGCATGCGTTGACTCTCTCAATCAAAAGCTGCTCTCCCTCTCTCTCGTTTACACTTGTGCTTCGCTTTGGCGGCATTTGTATGGGCGTCCCGCTCGCTGCTGGCATTTATGTGTGTTTGTGTGTGCGTCGTGTATTATTAAAAGCAACCAACGCATTTTTCTACTCAAATCCCAGAGAAATCGAAAAGACTGGGAGATGTTGGTTGTACTGCGTAATCAATTTTTTGGGGAATAATTTCTGGACTATTTTCGTGGCACACAAACGTACTGACACTCTCATCCAAACAAGAGAGCGAGTCGTTACAGTTACACAGTTTTTGTTGGTACGTGGCCGAGTGGAAGCAACTATCCCCAAAGGGGGCTGGAACGGATTTTGTGGGAGAAGGGGATAGTAAGAAGAGGAAGACTTACCTAAATTGTGGTTTCACACCGTTGTTATTGTTGTTGTTGGGATCCGCTGTGTATGGATATTTTCGAAACGGAAGAAGGAAGAGGTGTGGATGGAGGAGGAGAACGGAGAAACGGGGAAGGCATCAACAGCAGCACCAGCTAATAACACCCACACCACACTCTGCATAACACTTGAATTTTATACTCAAATTTAACTCTGAAAGGATATTTTTGTGTGGTTTTGTGTAAGAATTTAGTCAACGAATTTTCACAGCGGATTTTGTGTTTTTTTTTGTGTGTTTTTGTCTCTGTTTTTAAGTTAACAACATTCTCAACGAGAGCTTTTGCACTTTGATTCTCGGCCCCCCTCTTCTTGTTTTCTTTTTTAAATCGTAATTAACGGAAAAATCCATCAAGCGCTTGGGAATTGCCGTTTTGTCGACTCTATCATTATTGCACTATTATTGGGCACACCATATTTTGGTATGAGTTTTCCCGGCGATTTGTATCTTTTCTCCCGTTGCAAGTGGAGCGGACGCGTTGGATACTTGTTCGAAAATTGGAGCTTGTCCAGTTAGGGTTAATATATAAATCTATCGATATTTTTTTCTAAAGATGATATTTTTTTACGATTTCTTGTTTGCCGATATATCGAAACTGCCATATTTTTGCTGTGAGGTGCCGTCAGAGGGCGCCACAATAGGGTTGGCATTTGGGTTGGCTTGGCAGCCCTGGCTCGGAGCGATCCATCGACCCGCTCTCGCTCTTTATTGTTCTCTCGGAATTCACCTCAAAATAAGAGTAACAGAAGTTTGCGGATGGATTCTTACAGTGGAATGAGGTGGAAATGAGGTGAAATCCAACATTATCAGGTGAATTTAACAAAATGATAGTGACGACACCGAAACATCGATGGTCAAAAAAAAACATCGATGTTTTAGAAAATTCGAAAAACATCGATGCATCGATGTTTTCATCGATGTTTTTGCACCTCTAAATTTAAATTTTCGGATCTCCCGATCGGACGTTTTCTTTCCGACTTGAACAGTAGAAAAATAAAGACCGCGGATCGAGATTCGGTTCGGGCCACCCCCAACTCTTTTTGGAATTTTCCTTTTCCAATTGTGTTGGAAAAATATCTTCTTCGCGGCGTGCATGCGAGTTTGTGAGTCGGTGTACCTGTTGCATGCGTTTGTGTGTGTGCGTGAAGTTTAAAAAAAGAAGTCAACAAGAAGTGTGTGTGTTTGCTGCATCAACAAAAATAAAAACACCGAAAGACGTGTGCGTGTGTGTTGTTGCTGTCTGTATAACAGAAGAAGTAATTTTTGGTAACTGCCAGCGGCGATCAAGGAATAGATGGTATACACAGGAAAGAAGCATCCAGTGAGTACTCCAAATTCTATACAACCCATTTACAGTTAGTTTTTCCACGCGGAGTTTTTACGCAGTTTTCCAGACCAGCTGCTGCAGTGTCTCCTGTCTCCCTCTTTCTTCCTTCGTCTCTCTGGGGCACTCTCTATCTCAGTTGGTCGCTCTGTCTTGAGGTTTATCTGGTGCCCTGTTTTTGTTGTGACTTCGCTCGCCTACTTCTTCTCTACTTCTCCTCTTTCGCATCCGTTGTATTTGTATTTTTTTAGTCATGTGCGTTTTGTGTGCACAAAAGTCGAGATAACTCCCGAAAAAGGGGGAAAGGGGGTAGGTCTCCCAAGATCTTTCTCCACTCTCCAAGCCATCTCTCCATTTAAGCAAAACACGAAAAAATTCATATTCCATTTATTTCTAAAATTTGTATTTAAAACAAAAAGTCCTCAGGAAGTTTCTTTCTATTTTTAAGAAATTCTTGAGGGGAGAGTCTCCAACTAAATTTTATGGCTGTTAAAAAATGTACTTTTTTACATTTTACTTTCCATAACATAATTTCCATTCCCAAAACATGTGTCATTTTCCTTTGAATCGTATATGTATGTATATGTATTGCATACATAAATGCATATTTATCCCAGAAGAACCTAATTGCTGATCTCTCCAACAAAGATTACCCATCTCTCATAAAAAAAAAACACTGTTAAACATTAAATGTACAATTCACTTCGCTAGAAATATTTTTTGGATTATGCATACACATATACTCGGACTCTTACAATATAGAAACATGATGCCATACATAAGTGAACGACTGGCTGCTCGTGGGGACTGGGGCTGGACACAAAAAGTGCATTGCCAAGCGGTTTGACTTTACTTTATTCCAGCGACAATGGGGCTCTTGGCTAATTAAAATGTGAGCCGGGCTTCTGGTCGCCTTGAAGATGTGCAGCCGACGAATTAATTTATCTAGATTGGATTGCGGCCTGTGGGCAGAGAAAAAGGATTTATTCAGTCGGCGGTCGGGTCTAATTATAGCGGGACTATCGCGGGCTGATCTCATGCTTAGATGTTGGACTTTCTCATAAACACATGTGTTCTCCAGACAGAGAATTTAAATTCGGGGCTGTAGTTCGGGGATGGGGTTTGGAATGGTGCATGTACATGGGTACAGTGTAAATATACAGGGGTTAGTCGCAAAGTGGGATTTTTTAACTTGCTAACTATGCAACTTTATCTAAATTAAATTTAAATTTTAATTTAATGATCTTAAAATCTTAAAATGCCTTCGTTAGAACCCATTGGGAATTGTATCGTAAAAAAGGAGCAAAAGCCTTATAAGTATAAATTGTTCTTTATTGTTTATTTAAAGTTATATATTCGAACATTCTTTATATAGAATTTAAGATATATTCTTACATATTTAGAAAATATATATTTAAAAAGTTGAAAGAAAACGATAAGCTAGATTTGTATTAAAAAATTTATAATTATAGCCAAAAGCTTAGGATATTATTTCCAGGTTTAATAGGTTTAATATTTATGTAATATATCCAGTGATCCCCGTACAGTGCCACTGTAGTTGTGTGGTCAAATAAGCTGCGCGCCTTGATGAAATTGGAAATATAAACATCACATCTCTGCTGGACCAAACTAAGAAAAAAAGAAGAAACCTAAAACAGCCCGACAATTGTATGAGCGAATATATTTTTTTATGAACTGAACTGGTCATAGGCATATGTACAGATGTACGAGTACGAATATAAAACATATATGTATATACCGACTTGTACACATAAATATGTACACACGCTCAGACCCCACAGAGTCGAGAGAATGCTCCACTGCGGCTCCATTATTTACTCGTTCCCATATAGTGTGTGTGTGTGTGCTTTGTTTATTTGCCAGTTTCCTCGACGAAAACGAAATTAACCAAGCAACGCACAAATAGCAAACAAAAAATTTAAAACACACACAAAGTAATTAAAGTCTGTCAGGGGTTGGAGTCGGGGACGAGCTCTACCCGGGATCCCGAACTGTGTCTGTGAATGAACTCTTATCGGGGTCCCAGTTTGGAATTATGAAATACAAAAAATATATATTTTTAGGCCCGGCGTTGAGCATGTTTCCATGTTTTGGGGCCTAGAAAATGTGCTCGGATTGGTGGCCGGCGGCTTATCTCTCCGGGTAATAGTAGCACAGTTTTTTTTTGAGTTTTGATACCCTCCGGAATACTCCCTGATAAGAGTCTGTGACAGAAGCCGTCACTTTGGCTTTAGGCATGGGAATTGGGATGGTTGTTTCAGGAATTATGGTACTCTTTGGGTTAAAAAGTATTTTTTAAGGTTTGTTATGGGTTTTCTAGTAAAGAACCTGGTAAAGAATTTATTTTAAGTTTTAAATTTATGTGGAATTCAATTAAAAATCTGTAGAAAAGTATGGTTTTAAATATTTTAGGAACTCTTTTTGATTTAAATTATTTTTTATGGTGTACATTTAAGGCTCTATCTAATTTCTTATAAAAATCAAAACAAAAAAAATTCTAACTTAAATATTTAACATCTGAAATCCATGTGTTGCTCAGCACTTTGGTATATTACTGATACTGATACTGGTCAATAAAATATTTCTCAAAGAAATATATTTATTTTTAATATTTTTATTATAAAATCGAAATTACAAACAAATGCGGTTCCCCTTTAGAAGTTTAAACTAAAAAAAACTGATAAACACAGCTCTCTCCAACGCACCAGGCAACAACGGATTAAGCTCCAGGCATCCAGCAGTCGGCATTATCGCACTATATAGTATGCTATGGCAGCATATGTGGGCAGTCCGTCCCCACAGATGATAGTAGGATCCATTCAGTTTCAGTTCAAGATTCGGTCTGCGGCCTCAGTTGGTGCGTAAGATTCGTGGGGCGCGGATGCCTGGTATTCTTTATTGTGGTACGAGGCGACGAAAATAAATTTCAAAAAAAAAATCTAGAAAATTAGAGCATCTCTCGGATTGTTGGTTGTTGATAAGCCAAAAGGTTCACAAAGCAGAGGAGCATGTTTAGTGACACAAAAAAAAACTTTACCACTAAATGATTGAAGAACTTGACTAAAGAAATATTTTTTATTTATTTTAACAGCTGTGGGATTTGTGAAAGAAATATCTATCAGCATGAATGAATAAACAAAGTGGAGAAAGAAGGACAAGGACGGCGAAGAAGCTGTTGGTTAAGTAAGTTTTACAGACTGAAATTTGGTGGAGATTTGAGAGAAATAAGCTTAAAATTTAAAAAATAAATAATATAAATAAAAAATAAAATTAAAAATTGTAAGAGAGCAACTATTTTATTTAAAATTAATTTAAATCTTTTATGAAAATCAATCTTTAAATTTAAATATATGTTTTTTCGTTTCTTCCTTTAATTTAAACATTAAAAATACAACATTTAAAATATATTTCATATCTAATGTGTGTATTTTTTTCCACCAAATATTTCTGAATTTGATTTCCCTACAAACTTATACAAAATTTTAACCTTTTCTTTCCAAAAACTTTACAGAATTCCAGACGGAGGATCACGTGGACGGACTGTAAGAGCAGAAAGGAAAGAGGGTTCCCTCAACGAAACGAAAAGAAAAGCAAAGCATCGAACTGATTAAAGTCCCGGCCGGAAGTCAGGCCCAGAGTGGAACGCGACCCCAACAACAAGCCGAGAGAAAGGGAAGGGAATCACAAAGAGAGAGAGAGGACGACCGAGAGCCATCGAGATGTTGGAGCTGCGGCTTATCGCCATGGTTTTCGTGCTCGGCCTGCTCGCCAGCGAGTGGGCCCAGCCAGCGGCGTCGCAGCGAACCCCGCAGCAGCAGCAGCAGCAGCAGCAGCAGCATGGCCGTCGGGACAGGCCCAGAAATCCGCCCAGGCAGTACATCAAGACGCATCCCTGCGAGCGATCCTCGTGCTACCCGGCCACGGGTAACCTCCTGATCGGCCGCGAGAACCGACTGAGTGCGAGCTCCACCTGTGGCCTGCACTCGCCCGAGCGCTTCTGCATCCTCTCCCACTTGCAGGACAAGAAGTGCTTCCTCTGCGACACGCGCGAGGAGACCCGCCATGATCCATACAAGAACCATCGTATTGGACAGATCATCTACAAGACGAAGCCCGGCACGAATCTGCCCACGTGGTGGCAGTCGGAGAATGGCAAGGAGAATGCCACCATTCAGCTGAACCTGGAGGCAGAGTTCCACTTTACCCATTTGATAATCACCTTTACGACCTTCCGGCCGGCTGCGATGTACATTGAGCGATCCTTTGACTTTGGAGCGACGTGGCATGTGTATCGGTATTTCGCCTACGACTGCAAGGAGTCCTTCCCCGGCGTGCCCACGGTGCTGCACAACATCACCGATGTGATGTGCACGTCGCGTTACTCCAATGTGGAGCCTTCGCGTAATGGCGAGGTGATCTTCAGGGTGTTGCCGCCGAACATTAACGTCTCGGATCCCTATGCGGAGCATGTCCAGAACCAACTGAAGATGACCAATCTGAGGATACAGCTGACCAAGCTGCACAAGCTGGGAGACAATCTGTTGGACAGTCGGCTGGAGAACGAGGAGAAGTACTACTACGGCATCTCCAATATGGTGGTGAGGGGTTCCTGCTCCTGCTACGGCCACGCCTCGCAGTGTCTGCCCCTGGATCCGGCCTTTATGCCGGAGGATAATGAGGATGGCATGGTGCATGGACGCTGCGAGTGCACACACAACACGAAGGGCTTGAATTGTGAGTTCTGCGAGGATTTCTTTAACGACCTGCCGTGGAAGCCCGCCTTTGGCAAGCAGACGAATGCCTGCAAGAAGTGCGAGTGCAACGAGCACGCCGTCAGCTGTCACTTTGATGAGGCCGTCTTCACCGCCTCCGGCCATGTGTCCGGCGGTGTCTGTGACAACTGCCTGCACAATACCCAGGGACAGCACTGCGAGGAGTGCATGCCGTTCTTCTACCGCGATCCCGAGCAGGATATACGTTCGGATCAGGTCTGTCAGCCCTGCGATTGCGATCCGCAGGGCTCCCTGGACGACGGCATCTGCGATTCGGTGAATGATCCCGAGAACGGAGCCGTGGCGGGAGCTTGCCACTGCAAGCCCTATGTGAAGGGACGTCGCTGTGATCAGTGCAAGGATGGCTATTGGAATCTGCAGCCCGACAATCCCGAGGGCTGTGAGGCCTGCACCTGCAACACTTTGGGAACCGTCAACAATTCCGGATGCCTGATGCGCACCGGCGAGTGCAAGTGCAAGAGATTCGTCACCGGCAAGGATTGCAATCAGTGTATGCCGGAGACCTTTGGCCTCTCGGAGGCCGAGGATGGCTGCAGCATGTGCAACTGCGACGTGGGCGGTTCCTACGATAACTATTGCGATGTGATCAGTGGACAGTGTCGCTGCCGGCCGCATATGACGGGCAGAACATGCTCGCAACCCAAGCAGAATTACTTTATCCCCTCGCTTCCGGAGGTCCACGAGGCGGAGGTTATCGACGAGTGCATATCGTACGGACCGAACGGCAACTGCAGCATTGTGGCCGAGACTCCGGATGGTAGCTTCACGGGCATTGGCTACACCAGGGTCCCGGAGAACACCGAACTTGTGTTCACCGTCGGCGATATTCCCCGTTCCATGCCCTACGACGTGGTCATCCGTTATCAGAGCACCAGTCGCGGTGACTGGGAGGATGCCTACATAACGCTGGTGCGGCCCGATGAAGTGGATCCCGAAGGCGAGTGCGGTCAGCTGGCGGCGGCCACATCCTCGGAGACGAGGATACCGTTCTCTCTGCCCGATCGCAGCCGGCAGGTGGTGCCCCTCAATGATGTCTGCTTGGAGGCCGGCAAGGTGTACAAGTTCCGCATTTACTTTGAGCGGAAGCGACACAGCGAGGATACGCCCACGGCCACCATCTTGGTGGATTCTTTGACCCTTATACCACGCATCGATGTCACTCCCATTTTCACGGGCTCCCCGATGGCCGATCTGCGGCGGCGAGAATACGAAGCGCACAACTGCAACGTCTCGTTGTACAACATGGCCTACAAATCGGATGAGAATTGCCAGCATCTGGATAACTTTGTGAGCACCTTTGTCCACGACGGTGCCAGCATGTGCAACTGCAACCCAACGGGTTCGCTGAGCAAGGTCTGCGACTCGAACGGCGGCTACTGTCAGTGCAAACCGAATGTGGTGGGCAGGCAGTGCGATCAGTGCCGTCCGGGCACCTACGGCTTCGGTCCCGAGGGCTGCAAGGCCTGCGACTGCAACAGCATTGGCTCAAAGGACAATAACTGTGATCTGATCACCGGCCAGTGCCAGTGTGTGCCGAATACGTATGGCAGGGAGTGCAATCAGTGCCAGCCGGGCTACTGGAACTTCCCCGAGTGCCGGGTGTGCCAGTGCAACGGTCATGCGGCGCAGTGTGATCCCTTGAAGGGTACCTGCTTGGATTGTCAGGTGAGGAGTGTTCTTATAGCTTGGTAAATGAGAGGTTTAACTGATGATGAACCCCAAGTTTACCAAGCTTATAACATGTTTTATCAACCTAGTAATCAAAATCCCTCTCGTCCCTCCAGGACTTCACCACAGGCTACAGCTGCGACAGCTGTCTGGATGGCTACTATGGCAATCCCCTCTTCGGCAACGAGATCGGATGCCGGCCCTGCCGCTGCCCAGAGACCGTGTCCAGTGGCTTGGCCCATGCCGATGGCTGCTCCTTGGACACGCGCAACAACAACATGCTGTGCCATTGCCAGGAGGGATATGCCGGCGCTCGGTGCGAGATCTGTGCGGATAACTTCTTTGGGCAGCCGGACAATGGCGGCACCTGCTCCAAGTGCGACTGCAGCAACAACATTGATCCCTACGACACCGGCAACTGTGACCGCCAGACGGGAGCCTGCCTCAAGTGCCTGTACCAGACCACGGGAGATCACTGCGAGCTGTGCAAGGACGGTTTCTTCGGGGATGCCCTGCAACAGAATTGCCAGCAGTGCGAGTGCGACTTCCTCGGAACGAACAACACGCTGGCCCACTGCGATCGTTTCACGGGACAGTGTCCTTGCCTGCCCAATGTCCAGGGACTGCGTTGCGATCAGTGTGCGGTGAATCACTGGAAGATTGCCTCCGGCGAGGGCTGCGAGTCCTGCAACTGTGATCCCATTGGAGCCCTGCAGGAGCAGTGTAACTCGTACACCGGTCAGTGCCAGTGCAAGCCAGGCTTCGGAGGAAGGGCGTGCAATCAGTGCCAGGCTCGCTATTGGGGCAACCCGAACGAGAAGTGCCAGCCCTGCGACTGTGACCAGTACGGAGCGGCCGACTATCAGTGTGACCGCGAGACGGGTCAGTGCGTTTGCCACGAGGGCATCGGTGGCTACAAGTGTAACGAGTGTGCTCGCGGCTACATCGGGCAGTTCCCGCACTGCTCGCCCTGCGGCGAATGCTTCAACAATTGGGACTTGATCTTGAGTGCCCTGGAGAACTCCACGGCAGCCACCATCCAGCGGGCCAAGGAAATCAAACAGGTCGGAGCTACGGGCGCGTATACCTCGGAGTTCAGTGAGCTCGATAAGAAGCTGCAGCACATACGGGACCTCCTGCAGAATACCTCGGTGAGTCTCGTGGACATAGACAAGTTGGACGCGGAAACGAATGCCCTGAAGCAGCAGCTTATCGCCTCCCACGGCAAGCTGAGTGAAACGGAGAGCAACCTGGACAACATCTACAACTCGTTGAGTTTGTCGGGTGTGGAGCTCGAGGGCCTGCAGAATCACTCACGGTTGGTCCAGCAACTGTCCAAGAAGCTGAAGGAGAACGGCATCCAGCTGCAAGAGTCCAACATTGAGGGCGCCTTGAATCTCACCAGGCATGCCTACGAGCGGGTCAACAATCTGTCCACGCTCAAGGAGGAGGCCAACGAGCTGGCCTACAATACGGACCGGAACTGCAAGCGCGTGGAGACGCTGTCCAACAAGATCCAAGAGGAGGCCGAGGCCCTGGCCAACAATGACAAGCTCATTGCCGATTATCGCTCCGAGCTGAGCAGCATGACCGCTCAGATTCCGGACTTGAACAAGCAAATTTGCGGCAAACGTGGCGAGCCCTGTGACAGCTTGTGCGGCGGCGCTGGTTGCGGTCACTGCGGTGGCTTCCTCTCCTGCGAGCATGGTGCCAAGACCCACTCGGACGAAGCCCTCAAGGTGGCCAAGGATGCGGAGATGGCGATCACCAGCAAAAAGGATCAGGCGGATCAAACGATACGCGCTCTTACCCAGGCCAAGGTGAATGCCTCGGAGGCGTATGATAAGGCCAAGCGTGGATTCGAGCAATCCGAACGTTACCTCAACCAGACCAATGCCAATCTCAAGCTGGCCGAGGAGCTCTTTACCGCCGTCAATAATTTCCAGGAGAACAAGACAGCTTCGCCGGCGGAGAGCAAGCAGCTGGCGCAAGACACCCTCGACCTAGACTTGAAGCTGGAACCCAAGGAGATTGAGTCCCTGGGCACCAAGATCAATGATGCCGTGTCATCCCTAAAGAACGTCGAGTCCATCATCTACAAAACTCGACCCGACTTGGACAAGGTGAACGATCTGCAGAGCACTGCCAATTCCACCAAGGAGAAGGCCAACAAGATCCTCGACTCGGCCAACTCGGTAGTGGAGAATCTAGCGGCTGCCGACGAATCCCAGGGCAAGGCCCAGGATGCCATTCAGCAGGCCAATAGCAACATTGAGCTGGCCGCCCAGGATCTCGAGAAGATCGATGAGGAAACTAATTCCGCCGAGGCGCCGGCCAATAATACAGCCCAACAGGTCGAGAAGTTGGCCCAGACTCTGCAGCGTCTCCAAAACAACATTGTGACCAACGATCGCTATGCCAAGGTCATCTCCAAGGAGGCGGGCCGCATCAAGCAGGAGGCCTTGAGTGCCCGGGGTGAGGCCAACAACTTGCAGTTTGCTGCAAGTGCCACGAACCAAACCCTAACCGATCGAGCCGATCGCTCCGAGAATGCCAGGGAGAGGGCCAAGCAGCTGCTGCAGAGAGCATCCAAGCTGACCGTCGACACCAATGCCAAGCTGAAGGATCTGAACGATCTGCAGACCAAGTATCTCATCAAGGACCAGGAGCTGCTCGATCTGCAGGCGGCGATTGGACCGCTGAACGAGGTGCTCAACCAGCATCTGAAGCACATCCAGGAGCAGGCGTCCTACTACAGGCAGTGCTAGGATTTTGTGAGAAAAGTGAGTATCGGGGACAAGAAAGTTATAAGAATTTTATAAAAAAAAATATATAAATCAAAGCAAAAAACATACTTACTTTTTAAACATTCTTTTTAAAATCATTTTTCAACCTTTACCGTCGATTATAAATCGATTTCTCATTTAAATAATGTAATTAATCGATCTCCTTCAATCTTCTTTCAGTTTCCTTATGTGCGCGCCATTTGAATTGCCATATTAAAGAACAAAATAAGAAGCAAAACTGCGAATTACGAGAAAATCGAGCTAAGAACAACAACAACAAACACAAGAACAACCACCAGAAAGGCAACAGTTATTATGTAACCACTGTTAAGTTACCGTTACGTTTTGTACTCTAAGCTTAAAAGAAAAGAAACAACAAACTGCAATGTTAATTTTAAAAATTGATCGAAAGAAATACGAAATGCCTTCATTTTATAGCTAAGTTTTTTCTTACACACTCTATCCCTTATACACAATTTTTGTAATACAATTAATGTAATTAAATAAAACTACTTAAATGTGGAAATGTCTTGTAGTTGGTTTTCTTTGCTTAAAGCGACCACAGAGAACGAGAGAGCGAAAGAAGATGGTTTTAATAGAGAATGACAGGTGAGAGTATTTTGGGTATTAAAGGTGTAGATCCCTAAGGTGGAACCAATAAAATTTGGTTAAATAATTGCTTAGATAAATTTTACAATTGGTAATCCTGCAAATTTTAAATGTTTTTTAAAATTCATTGGTTAATTTACAGAAGTATTTTAAAGCATACTTTTAAACTCTATATTAGCTTATTTCAAATTCATAACGGTTTTTGTGGCAACCCTTCATATTTATTCAAAGGCATCTTTTCAAGAAAATATATTTAAATATGGCTAAGTTTTTGTTTATTAACAAATCTTCCTTATGAATCCGCACTGTATTTCTGTTTTTATTCGAGTATTGGTACTTATGCTGCCCGCAAAGCATATTGACATTTTATATTTATTCCATTCCGTTTTGTTTTTAGTTCTTCCGAGCGTCGCGTGCTGCTGGCTTGTTTTTGTTTTTAATTTTCGGCCAATTAATTTTCATATTTATTTTGTATTCATATATTGTTGAACCGGAAGTCGAATCGAATGGACAGACGTTACAGGCGATCTCTAAGAAGTTCAGCAGGTATTTAAATATATTTCAAATACTAACTAAGTTGGTGCCGTTGTAGAGAAGCCCACTGCAAGGCCAAAGGTCAGGGTGATGCGGAAAAGACAGAAAAATGTTTCAGAAATCATCAACCTTTCTGTTTTCCTTTGCATTATTATTTGCATTCCCTTTGACCAACTTCTCTCCAATTTCGTGTGAGCTTTTCGCGGAAAGGGTAACCCTGCCGTCCTATCGATAGCTTGCAGCAGCCCATCGATAAGCCGATGCCCGTTGCCGATAGTTTCAGAAATCTCAACAAGTGCAAGTTGCTAGTCCTATTTTTTAATTAAAAACAGCAGCGGCGCTGCGCTAAAAACGACATTGTTTGGCGCGGTATTAACGAGTGCAGTGCGTGCGACATATTAATTGAATTATTTACTTATTTATTGCGACACCCGCCCGCCGTGCGGCAGATGTGCGACGTACGTGCATATATATATAGAGCACACGCACACACTTACGCAGTGCGGATGTTCTGATTTTATGCAAGAAAAGCGAGTTTATTTTTAAAAGTAAGAAGAACATCTTTTCTGAAAATATAATGCCAAAGAAAGGCGGCGAACAACAACAACCACAACAACGACGACGAGAACGACACACGGCGAAAGAGAAGCAGCGTCTCTGAAACGCAGGCAGGAAAAGGGACAACACGCACACAGAGAGAGCGACGACAACGACAAACGACGAAGGGAAAGGGAACAGCGAAAAACAAAAACGGGAGCAGCGGCGGCAGGCGAAAAATAAATATATTAAAGAGCAAAAAACATAAAGGAAAACGACAACTGACGTGCAGCGTCAAGTGTTTTTCCCCCAGCTGAGTACGTTTTTCCCCCGCAATTGGGGTTAAAGATTTTCCTTTCAAGATGCAAGTTCTGGGCAATCTGCAATAATTTACGTTTTAAAATTAGACCACAACGGAATTCATAAAATTTCAGTTATCCCTCATAAATAATTGCAATAGATTAACAATTGAATGGTGTTTTGAATTTTTAAAGTTTATTTTGTGTGAGTAAATTGTTACTCTATAATTAGCCCGGAAACGGCAATTTTTTTTTTTTAAGGATACGGTTAATATCAGCTAAAAAATTTAGTTTTGTAATATTATTATAGGAGGTTTTAATGTATTTGTACTGGTATAAAAACCTTGAATAATGCAGTTTAATGCGTTAATAATGCATTACCCGTTTTTTACCAAAGATTTAATATTAAACAAGATTTAAATACTTTTTAAAAATTTTTTAAATTGAAAGGTTTGCTATTGTATTTTTGGAAGTCAATTATTACATTAACAATCTAAGTTACACGCTTTATTTCGGTACCTTAAAATAAATTACCTTAAAATTAATTAATTTCATTAAAATAATATCAAAAAATGTTATGCTAAATACTACTTATTTTACTCAAAAATCAAGAACCCTGTAAACTCGACTGTTGCCATTTATGACTTTAAAATTCTTTGTTTTAAAATAACCTCCTAAAGGGGTTCTTCGAAATCGTAAAATTTTAAAACACCAACAAAAAATGTGAAATTTTATTACTTCCGATTCCGACAAATTTGATAGAATTTTAAATGGGGAATGAGCTTTGCATTTAATTATTATTTATAAACATATACGCCCGCCCCTTTGTTGTTTATTTCATAAATACTTTTTTTATTTCTTGCTAAAAACATATATATCCTACAATCTGATCCACACACACAACCTATTCATACACACTCGATACAGACTGTCTCGCATGCGTTTAACTTGAAACATCATCATCGGCAGAGGGACAGAGAGAAATCAGAGACCGGCCAAGTAAATAGCGAGATATCGCGGCCTTTCCCCATGGACGACGAACTGGAAGATAAGGTGTTCTATCAGACCTACGTTTCGCACATGAAAATCCTGTCCAAATTTGCGGTGGGCTTCTCGTCCATCAACTCGCCGCTGGCCTACGTATGGAAGCTGTGTCGCCTGTATGTCCTCCGGCCGGAGGTCATCTTCTGCGGATTGATTCTATTCGTCCTCTTGCTCTACTTGCAAGCGGTAGATGTGTGGAGTCGCACCATCCTGGGACGCATTCAGGCCACTCTCGGACGCCAAAAGGCCGTCAAGATGATGGAGATGTCGGCGAGTGCCGGTGATCACCAGAGCTGGGAGGAGATGAAGCAGCAGAGCTCTGCGTTTGCGGTGCTGGGACGCAGGCCACGGATGGAGGATAGGTGAGTGTTGTTGGCATTTAAATTTAAGCAGAAAAGAATTCTACGGTTAATAAAAAATGAGCGATTTTGTCGGCTAAATAAATTGTTTCAAGATGTTGAATATTATTCAACTGATCCCCCTATAAAACCACAATATCTGTAACATATGTTGCCATACAAATAGGCCTATAACATTTATCTTAACATCAAAGGAATAAAAAGAATTTGTTTTCCTAATTATTTTCCTTAATTTTCCAGATTCATCATCGAGGAGAACATTAACAACAACACCGGCATCTCCTTCTTTGCCGTCTTCGATGGCCATGGCGGTGAATTTGCTGCCGATTTTGCCAAAGATGTGCTGGTGAAAAACATTTACACCAAGATCATTGAGACATCCAAGCTCCTGAAGTCTGAAAATGGAGCAGGAGGTGCCTTTGATTACGAAAAAAGTCCCTATCTAGCGCGCAAGCAGAGTCGCAGGGATGGAAACAAGGAGAACACGGAACCCAGCGCAACAGCAACGGTGGCCCGTAAGGATAGCCTGAGGAAGGCGCACAGCACCACGGCCGATTGCAGTGCCATCAAGCAGAAGACCACAGAGGCCTCAATAGCAGATATTTACACCGCCACCTTGAATACGGCGATGCGGGCTAGTGGCAATGTGGGTGCCGCCAAGGATTCGTTCCTCAATAACAATAATAATGCACAGAATGGCGGTGGTAATGCGCCGCCGCCGAGCTACGAAGCCAAGTGCTATATCGAAAACGGACGTATTAACTTTGGTAAACTCATCACGGACGAGATCATGTCCGCCGACTACAAGCTGGTGGAGCAGGCCAAGCGAGCGGTTAGTACAATGGATCCTGTTAAAATCCCTATTTAAAATAATATATTTTTTTCTCTGCCCACAACAGACCAACATTGCGGGCACCACCGCCTTGATAGCGATTGTCCAAGGCTCCAAGCTGATTGTGGCCAATGTAGGCGACTCGCGGGGCGTCATGTACGACTCCCGGGGCATTGCCATACCCCTGTCCTTCGATCACAAGCCCCAGCAAGTGCGGGAGCGAAAGAGGATTCACGATGCTGGCGGTTTCATTGCCTTTCGGGGCGTCTGGCGCGTGGCTGGCGTCCTGGCTACGTCGCGTGCTCTCGGGGATTATCCGCTGAAAGATAAGGTATGGGATGATGATTAGAAGATTGATTGTAAATATATATATAAATGACACACTTTTAGAATCTGGTGATTGCCACGCCGGACATCTTGACCTTTGAGCTGAATGATCACAAGTGAGTGTCGTTGAACTGAAATTAGAACTTGCAAATGCGTTTTGTTTTTAAGATTTGTTTTATTCCCTAGTTATGAAATATTAATACAGTAACAGTGAAATATAAACCCTTAAATTCCTATAATTAATATATTTTTCAACATTTGCAGACCCCACTTTCTGATACTTGCCTCGGATGGCCTTTGGGATACATTTAACAACGAGGAGGCCTGCACTTTTGTCCAGGAGCACCTCAAGGAGCCGGACTTTGGGGCCAAATCCCTGGCCATGGAATCGTATAAGCGCGGCTCTGTGGACAACATCACCGTCCTGGTGATAGTCTTCAAGAACGATGTCTATAGGATTGGTAGCAGCAGCAGCAGTGCGGCGGCGCCAGCTGGAAAAGTTGGCGAAGAACGCGGAGATAATGCGCTTAAAGTGCCAGTTAAATCTCAACCAGCAGCGGTTGTGCAACGGTCGAATTCAATCAAAACTAAATGAGGCTGTAGCTTCTCCACAAAAATGGAAAAAAAGTATAATGAAAAACAAACGAAAAGTGCCCAAAAAAATATTTATAGTTAGGCGTTTTTTATGCTACAAAAAAAAATATTCTTTGTTTTTCTGTTTACTGTTCCCAAATGCATTCATCGTTCACCGTCATTCATTGAAATCTCATCTTTGTCTCTTGATCTTGATTAAGATTCTTCGCTGTTAGCATATTTTGTTTTCTCACTCGACTTGCAACAAACATCACACCGGAAAAGAGGGATCACAGCCATCCATCCATCATATCGGTCGTAATTTATTTATTTAATTTATTTGTTATGCTCTTGTAAATTATAGAAACATTTTCTAACTCTTATTGCGAAATGTGTTTATAAAAAAAATAAAAATAAAGCATGCAAACGAAATGCGACAATTTCGAGATGCTATCTTAAATAATTAACTTGTTTTCGTATTTATTTAATAAGAACTTGGGAATTCTAGTGTGTCACTTTGCCTAGAAATGTTTTTATAGGACATTTATTGCGAATTTGTATAAAAACTTTTCAATTCTAAATGAATATCCAACATTTTTAGTCTCCTTTCAATCTTTGCCAGAAATTTTTAGCTTTCAATAAATAAAATAAAAACAAACGCAAAGCAAGTTTGAATTAAATCCTATGATTTAATTGTGAAAAATCTACCTATCTGCTATGTATTTATATATAATATACACTATTAATATATTAATTTTTAAGCCCAAAATGAAGTCTCACAATACCCTTTTTATTAAAGGTCGATTAATTTTATTTTTGTTCGCGTACTAAACAAATAATTTCACGACCTTTACGAAAGTAGTCAGTAATTTAGTGAGCCGAAACGGACACCTGCCAGACACGGATGGTGTTGTCTGAGTAGCCGGCGAACAGAGTCTGTCCATCGGTGGACCAGGCCAGCGACAGGCACTGGGGCTGATCGGCCTTGGATGTGGGCGAGACGACCTCGGGGCGCAGCTCCTCGACGGTCTTCTTGCAGGCGAGATCCCAGATCTTGATCGAGGGACCGTAGGCCACGCACAGCCAGTAGCGGTTGGGCGAGAAGCACAGGGCATTGATGATATCGTTGTGCTCCAGAGTGTACAGGTTCTTGCCGTCATTCAGATCCCACAGCAGAGCCTTCGAGTCCTTGCCACCGGAGGTGCACAGGGAGCCGTCGGGCGAAACGGTCACCGTGTTCAGGTAGCCGTTGTGGCCATGATGGTTGTTCTTCAGCTTGCAGTTGGCCAAGTTCCAGACCTTGACGGTGCGATCCCAGCCGCAGGACACGATGATGGGATTGGAGTGGTTGGGCGAGAAGCGGACGCACGACACCCAGTCGGTGTGGCCATCCTCCTGGATGGTGAACTTGCACTCAGCCAAGGTGTTCCACAGCTTGATGGTCTTGTCCCGAGAACCGGAGACAATCTGACGGTTATCAGCCGAGAAGGCAACCGACAGGACATCCTAAAAAAGCGAGGGAGAGGGGGTTTTACGATTAGTAACGGGTAATAGAAGGGTTTTTATTTTTTGGGTAAGGTATAATATTTATGAAGTTTATGCAGACTGCATTGAAGTAATAGTAATAATTAAATAAACTTTATTCAAAACAGTCTGCAAAAACTACCACAAATAGTACAAAATAATAAAAATCAGAATCAATATGGATATTTTGATTGATTTTTTGTTGTGCCTACTTACGAGAACGCATCAAGAGAGCCAAGACTCGGGGCGAAGGGTCGAGTTTACAGATGTCAACCAGAAATTCTGCCTCGCATAGGCGCAATATTGATATTTTCTTTTTTCGATTTGAACGCGCGGCAAGGGCGGCAATGCAACCTAACCTCACACTCCTAACCTTACTTGCCACTTGCCGGCGTCACAAATCGGTTGACAAATCTCAGGGTCCCTCAACGGAAAACTACCAATTTCAAAAAGGAATCTTATCCCACCTTGGTGTGTCCCTCGAAGCGGCGAGTGGTCTTGCCGGCAGCCAGATCCCACAGGCGCAGGGTCTGATCCCAGGAGCCGGACAGGGCGTAGTTGCCATCGGAGGAGAGCACAACATCGCTGATGAAGTGGGAGTGGCCATACAGGCGCTTCTGGGGGTAACCGTAGTTGGTGTCCTCATCGCGGGTCAGCTTCCACACGATCAGGGTCTTGTCTGCAACGTAAAACAACAACCATTAATATATGCCCATTGATGACGCAGATTTCCGCGGATTGGCGGCGCTCTCCGAAGTGCTTCGTGGCTTTAGGCAAAAATTTCACTCACCACGGGAGGCCGAGATGATGGTGTCGGGATCCTTGGGGTTGGTGGCGATCTGGGTGACCCAGCCATTGTGGCCGATCAGGGTGCCGCGCAATTGCAGAGTCTCGGACATCTTGATTTACTATTAGTAGCAAGGGAGCGCGGTTGAAACACGTCCAAAGGCGCTGCAAGCTGACGAAAAAAGAGGAAGTTCCGGTTGCTAGAGATGTCAAAAGGCTGATTTCACTATCGAAACCTACGTTTTTATCGATATATTGAAAACTAAATTATAGGATGGAGCTAGAAAAGAGTGGATTAATTTATAAGTTGCTACTTATATTTTTATTGGTAAGAAATAAGCAAAAAGGTTTTCACCGAGCAACCAGTTAATTGATTTACCTGTCTGCTAAATCTGATACTATTCCCCTATGAAAAATTTATATTGTAATCGATTAATCGACTGTTTATTATTGTAATGCATAGAAATGCCTTTTTAAAATCTATTTAATCAAAGTTTCACGACTCCTTCATTAAAAAATAAGGATTTGATAAAAATATCGGTGGGCCTACAGTATTATTTTATGAAACAGGATTTGTTTAGCTGAATATCGCTTGATGTTGCATAGCAAAGTTTTCAACCAGCATATAGCAGGCTCTGGGCTATGGCCGATTGTTTGTTTTTCCATCAGAGTCATCGCTCGGTCACACTGTATTTCCATCGCGCGGTCACATTGCTTTGTAAATCGTGTCGTCGTCGCTTTGCGAACAAAAAATTCGAGGAAATTGCCCTAATCGACGAAATTCTGCTTGATTCGATTGGGCACTAGCACACCTGTGTGGAGCTAAACGGAGTGAATACGCGTCTGGCCATCGAGATTCAACGAAAGTTGACATATTTCCTGTACCCCCGAGTTGAAAAAAAGCCGTCAAAATTGAATCGACAAAGATTGACGAGACTTTTTCTTCCAACACAACTGCAATGGAAGATAAAGCAACAACAAAAGATCTTGATCAATGGATTGAGCAGTTAAATGAATGCAATCAGTTGACAGAAACACAAGTTCGCACCCTCTGCGACAAGGTAAGAGTCCGGTCCTCGCCCATTTTTCCCGTCCGAATAGGAGTTTAAAAATAATTTTTCATCATTGCATGCGAGAGGTTTTTTGCAAATGGTGCTCCGCTGCGTGCCTCTTCCCCTCTCGCTCTTTCTCCCACTTGGCTGGGCATGATTCATGTCGGACGTTCTCGCTCGCACAGTAGCGGCGGCGGCGGCTTGCGTCGCCATATTGGAATATTGGTAAATTCCAACAGCCAAGCGGCGCATAGGGCTACACGGGTGCGAGCGAGACGTCGATAGGAGCAAGTGCGTGCGTGAATGCGACAGCTAGAACAACGCCTTGGTCTAATGGGCTAAACCTGGGCAAAAAAAAGATATTTTACAATATACAATTGTTTAGCTTAGACTCGGTGCTTGATAAGTGTTGTTGCTGTGTCCGCTGGAATTTTCGCATGTGGCCTTGCCCCCCGCCCGCCGCTACACGGCTGCTGTGTTCAAACGGTTTTTCGCTGAGTAAATATTACTTAATGTTTTTGTGTGTTGGTGTGTGCGCGCCCCTAGAATATGTATCTATGTACCCGCAATCGGTCGGCCGTCGTATCTAGAATTAAAGTGCATTTGCATTGGTGTTTGTGTTCGTGTAAATGTTCGCTGCTGTGTATTTTTTAAGGTTCAGCAATATTGAATTCAATTAAAACACTCTGCGCTATCAATTGTTTTTAATTTGCCTGCCAATTTTTACCGTTTATCGCGGCGCGCACGCACACATATAAACAAACAAGCGGAGGAGTGGAGAGCGGTGAGAGAGAGTGCGAGGGAGAGAGGGTGTTCGCGTGAGAGAGGGGCAGACAGATAACGATTCATTGATTCGGGAGTAAGTAGGGTTATGTTTGCGTCACCAAAATATTTGGTCTGTGTGTTCCCATTAGAATCGAGGAAGAATCTATCTGGCCATCGGTCAGAAGAACGTTCTCCGCTCTTCGCTGGTGCGTTTTCCTTGGTTGTTCCTCCTTCCTCCCTTTTTGTTTAAGCGGAAAAGGGAGAGCCGCCCCCGCGCCTGCATTTGTTGTGAGTTCGTATGTGTGTGTGCATGTGTGTGTGCTGGCCTCGTCATGAGTTTATATTATTTATTTAATTTTTTTTTGTTTCGATTTCTGGGCAAGCGGAAGCAACAGTCGTCAAGGTAATGCAAAAAATAGCAAAATCTAATTGGTACACACGCATAATTCGCTAATTTCTCGTCAGTTCAGTTCCTGCCGGATTCGGTTATTCTTTTTTACGCCCGGAACTTGTTGTCTTTATGTTTAATTTCATCAGCTGGTAGATTATGGGAAATGCCAAGAAAATCTTAAACTTTTGGTTAAAATTAGCATTCAAACTTAATGGCCATTTAACTGTTAACTGAACATTAAAAAAATTTTGCTTTAAATAGGAAAAGTTTTAAACCAATTAGACAGTTTCCTTTGTCCAATTTGATAGCTTTTATTCCCCTATTTTCCATTTAAATTCATATTACTAAGCCTGGCCGACGTATTTACCTTACCTCTTCGTTGCTACCTGGCTTTGTTTTGCTTTTCATGTGCCATTCATTAGCACCTGCAAAATATGCGGCAAATATATATATAGCAAAACGTATACAAAATGCGATGAGCGAAAAAATGGTCCATGTTTGAGGTTCTTTGACTTGTTCATTGGCCTCGCCCTTTGCCAATGTTTTTATGAACGAACAAGTTGGCAACTATTTTGGGAATCACTTTCGATTTTGTCATTACTTTCTGACTTTCGGTTTCTTGAAATAATTCTGTCTTGTCATGCTTGTTCTGGAAGAATTAAGGGAAACTGGACAAAAGAGTGTGAGATGCTTGATATTCTAATAGTGATTGTTCCGTTTGAGAAAATTCCATTGAGTGAAACTGATTGTATTCATGTTTTTTATGCTCAGGGCTTTATCGTATTCTTGTGGCCAGCTATATTTAGATCTACTTTGAAGAGTTTCAGAGTTTATCTCGCATTTGATTATTCCCCGTATTTCTCAATTTCTCTAGAAACATTCTGTTGAATGTTGTAGTGGGCACTGCACTTAGCCTATATCAATGTTTTATCTCCTCTGCTAGTTACATGCTATTTTTAGCAGCCACTTTAAGTGTTGGCGTTGAGTCATTTGCGTTGTACATTATTCAGCGTACTTACTAATCGTTTTCTTTATCTTCTCTGACCCTGATTTAGATCTTGATGAAATAAGAAGTAGGTTGTTGCAAGGATTTCTCTTTACTTTACTTACGGCTTATGAAACTCTTAATGCTAATTGTTAAACAAAGAAACATAATAGCGTAAATGGTTATCGATTTGGCTTTTACTGATAAGAAAAAAAAAGTGTTATCAATATCGAATTTTGAATGAGGGAATTTAACATTTGTTGATAATTCTTATAACGAATGTATATTAATGGGAAAAGACTTATATATCCAAACAGCATTGTTATACCGATGCTTTCCTTGATTCCTAATCATACCTAAAGTATCAAGTATATAAATACCATATGCTTTATCTATAAATCCATTGAATACTCGACTAATTATCCAATTTTTGCAGGCTAAGGAGATCCTCTCCAAGGAGTCAAACGTCCAGGAGGTAAAATGCCCCGTGACAGTGTGCGGCGATGTGCACGGTCAGTTCCACGATTTGATGGAACTGTTCCGCATAGGCGGCAAGTCACCGGACACCAACTACCTGTTCATGGGCGACTATGTGGACCGTGGCTACTATTCCGTGGAGACCGTTACCCTGCTGGTGGCCCTGAAGGTGCGCTATCGTGAGCGCATCACCATTCTGCGCGGCAACCACGAATCGCGCCAGATCACACAGGTCTATGGATTCTACGATGAGTGTCTGCGCAAATACGGCAATGCCAACGTTTGGAAGTACTTCACGGATCTGTTCGATTACTTGCCACTGACGGCACTGGTCGATGGGCAGATCTTTTGCCTGCACGGCGGCCTCAGTCCCTCGATCGACAGTCTGGATCACATTCGGGCCCTGGATCGTTTGCAGGAGGTCCCGCACGAGGGTCCCATGTGCGATCTGCTCTGGTCCGATCCCGATGACAGGGGCGGCTGGGGTATTTCGCCTCGCGGCGCCGGCTACACCTTTGGACAGGTGAGTATCAGATGCAAGGAGAACCTACATAAAATAACAAGTTACTTAAAAATTTGTTAGAAACAGGCTTGTTGTATACCCCACATGGTAGACTGTAATCTCTTGAAAAGTTTACAACTACTTGAACAATTAAACTAAGCGTTAATAGCACTGATAACGACTCACACAAGTAAACTTTTAAACTGCAGGCTATTAAGGCTATTATGTCATTTTTCTTTGTCTATACGAAATTAGTTAAACTTTGGAATAAAAAAGCAAGGAAGTACAATAATTTATTTAAATGATTTGAAAATGATTTTAATGACTGTAATAAATTAAAATAGTATTTAATATTTATATATTTGATTATTTCCTATATGGAACTATATAGTATGTGTAATATCGATCGTAATCATTAAATCACAGCTTGCCAAGCAGATAAAATCCAGTAATCAGCAATCACTAATCACTAATCGACATTTACGACTGAAATGCGCTGTGCTGATAACACAATCTATAAAAATTAAACCCTTTTATTGATAAAGAATCGTATATGGAGCATTTTTTATAGGGAAATCCCTAAATATTAATAGTAGAACAAAAATTTTTAAATAAATTTAAATATTTAATGGTCCAAAACAGTAAAGTAATTAAATAAGAGGGAACGCATATTAGGAATGCTACAGAAATTGCGCCAAAAGTTTGGCAAAAACTTGTACATTGTTTAATATAGTTTTTTTTAAATCTCCATCAATTTTTTTTTGTATATTTTCAAAACCTAAACTAATTTATTTACATAATTTCAGGACATTTCGGAAACCTTTAACAACACAAACGGCCTGACACTCGTCTCACGCGCCCATCAACTGGTAATGGAGGGCTACAACTGGTGTCACGATCGTAACGTGGTCACAATATTCTCAGCGCCAAACTATTGCTACCGCTGTGGCAACCAAGCGGCCCTCATGGAACTGGATGATTCACTTAAATTTTCATTGTTAGTATTCAGTACTCTCTTCCATTCGAACAAAATGAATCATATTTGTGATCGTTGGCTTCCTTTTATCATTACAGCCTACAATTTGATCCAGCACCACGTCGCGGTGAGCCGCATGTTACACGAAGAACACCCGATTATTTCCTTTAAGCTGGATCGCTCGCACCTATGCAGCTTTACATTAACACATATTTACATCGCATAACAACAACAACAACAACCAGAACCGAAAAAAACAAACAATATATTAATATATACAAAATTCAACAAATGGCAAACAAAAAAAATACAAAAAAACCATACAAAAAACAACATAAAGAACCCGAAACTAAAAACCTCGATGCATTTGTTTTGTGGCTGAGATATTGTATAAAAAAAAAGAGGAATGCAAATTTAAACATAACAGACGCGAGAACATACAAAATGCATTGAACAACAGTTTATTGTTTGTTGTTGGCGTCGCCAGCGGGGGCGGCGTGCATGGAAGATATTTCAAAGATAAATTGGGGAGAAGCCAGGAGCAGGAGCAGGAGCAGTATATACAGAGCCGCTGATACAATCCAATCCAATCAAACCTACCAACCAAGCAAGCAACCAGAAGAACTACAACTACTTAGCTAAATT
Organism: Drosophila seguyi; assembly: GCA_008042675.1. Taxonomy (NCBI): domain Eukaryota; kingdom Metazoa; phylum Arthropoda; class Insecta; order Diptera; family Drosophilidae; genus Drosophila; species Drosophila seguyi. The sequence goes on from VNJU01004126.1 coordinate 249,449, forward strand.
TGTTAATTTATAAAAATAACGAACTAAGCGCCGCAAGCAGAAAGCCAGAGAAGAAGGAGGTGGAGACGCAGAAGGAGCAGGAGCAGGCAGGAGTGATGGATGGATGGAAGGATGGATTATGACGTGACGTGTTGTGTGCATGGGGTTGCGGACGGGTTGGACGACGGACGAACGCCAGGACGAGCAGCAGTAGCAGCGGACCCAAGCAGGAAGATAATGATGAAGCAGCAGGAACGGCAGCAGCGGGGGAGCTTGGGGCGGGCCAGCGATTCACACAAAAACAATTATAAAAAGAAAATAAGGAAATACAAATAAAACGTTTAATATTACTGATTAAAATTAAATAAAAAAGCGAATAAAATTATAAAAAAAAAAACAACAAAACAAAACAAAAAAGGAAGAAAACCGATTAAAAAAAATTCATTATCAATTAAGTTCATATGTAACTTTAATAATAATAAAACAAGAAAAAACAAAACATAAACGAAACTTACCTGCAGACGAAGAGAACGAAGGAAGCTAGTGGCGGCGCTCTCTTCAGAGAGAGAATTTCCCCGCAAGAGATAAATTCCCTTAAGAGCGAAAATGGAGCAGTAGCTTTCCTGCCTGCCTGGCAATGCCATTTCCCTTATGTCCTGCGGCGTTTCCTTGGCAGTATGCAAGCCTGGCAAAGATAACACTCGCCACGATATAGCATCAGACCAGGGCGGAAGTTGAGCCTCAAAACGGGCGGCCACCTAATTGAGACCACAAAGCGGGAGGCGTGAAAGATGGGGGCCAGGCAGGAGCAGAAACCCGTGATATATGGACAGCTGGGGCGAAGGTGGAGCCAGGCCAGGCCAGGACGGGATGCGATGCGATGCCCAAAGTCGAAAAATCTAAAATCAGAGCCCAGGCGGCAGGCGGCTGCTTGCCTTTTGATTTTCCCAGCGAAAGCGAAAGCTGGGAGAAATCTTTGCCAACTTTGTATAATATTTTGCATATTTTAGAAGCATCACATGAGCTGGCAAGAACTTGACAGTACAGTGGTAACTCGTCATGCGTTTGGGTTTTTTTTAAATATATTTTACAGCGTGATTTTTATATTAAATCTTTAATCTCTATTTCAAATCTTTAACATTTTTTCAATGATATTGGTCAGATAGAATATCTATCTATCTATCAAACATATGTATTTATTTGGGTTTTATCTATAAACTCTTTTATGTTTTAAATATATTTTTATTATAAAAAGCTTATATAGAGGACAGTATTTATCAATGTGAAAATATGATTTAAATTAATAAACTTGAGTTTAATCTCTATTTAAAAAAGTATTTATATTTCAAACATTTGTCCGATATATTGCGATATTCAAATATTAAATTATATATTAACTTGTGTCTTAAATATCGATATATCTATGTTTTATGCTATCACACTTCTTGCATACTTCATTCTTAATAGTGTTTCCGCAAACAATTTAATAGTAATATTTTATTTTCAGAGCTCTTTTCGAAATTCCTTTAACTAACCCTCAATAATTAATTGAATTTTAACCTTATTTCTGGTTTAATAAATAGCAAACTCCTTAAGCCCCTCGAAACAAGGTTATTACATATATTTCCGTAATAATTCTTGCATCAGCAGATTGTACTGTGTGTGTGTGGGGTGGAAGGAAATTCAAATTTCAAAACATGCTCGGTAGTCGGGACTCTCAAGTGCCAAGGAACTTGTACCTCTTCCTACCGAGACTTGTCATCTATCATGGCCCCAAACAAACCCGAAACCAAAGAGCGAGAGAGTTCCAGCTTCTGCTCCCGAGGCTGTGCTGGAATGGTAGGGGGGGGAGGAATGGGGGTAATTGTCGCCCTGCCTGGATGCTGCGAGGGGTTAAGGGCGGTGGGATTTTTGGGGGCCTCGAGCAGATTGTATTTGTCGTGCGACGGCGATGGCAACGGCAATGGCGACTGCGGCGTATGCGACATGGAAAATCCATTATCACGAAGTGAATTTTTACTGAAAAATTTACATACCCACACCAGCAGCAGGCCCCCCGCAGTCGCTCATATAAATGTGAAAATAAATCCTGAGTGCGTGTTCAAGGGGCAAGCCGAGGGAGTAGGGATGCTGCTCGTTGAGGCCCCCGGCGGCATGAATATAACCCACAGAAAAAATACAACTCTATTTGATGGCCCTGTTATTAAGTAAAGGAATGCCAACTGGCAAAAGTTTACCATGGCAAGGCAAGAATCCTAGGTAGATTTTGTATTTAATTAAAGGCATAAATTCAAAACGATGGTCCCTCGATTTTCTACACCACAAGAATTTTCTATATCTGAGATTTTGTAAAATAATATAATTTTAGTATCAATTAATTTAAGTATTTGTTTCTTTTTCTGGAAAATTATATCCAAAGATATTAGATTTACTTTAAAGTTAACGTTAAGTTATAACGATATGACAATGTTTTGCATTTTATTTTTTAATTTTGGGGTTAGATTAATCTCCTGGTTAAACTAATCACCAGTTTAAATTAAATTGTGTCATTTTAGTTTCTCGTAAGTCTGTCGATTCGACAAATTGTAATTAATATTTAACAAAAAATCCGATTTTTTAGCTTTACTCGAATCGCAACTCCCCATATCCTAACTATTTTCAGTTAACGGTTAAGCTAACCATAATTTAAAAATTTTTTAGTATGACTATAAAACTATATAGTATGAATATAAAACTATATAGTTTTATACTCTTTGCTATAAGTCAATTCTGAATGATTCAAAAATTTACATTTAAACCGAAACCCTTTATAAAGTTTCAGTTAATTACTAACCTTCACTTTAACTATTCGACAAATGCTAAATTAGCTATCTAGGGTCCTGCTTAAAATAACTTTTGCTTGTTAAACTTGTATATTTAATTTTGTAATCTATAAAACCAAATTTCTTGCTTACTTGGAAGAAAATCCCATGATTATCCCACATGTAACTAAAATTTGATTTATTTCAAGGCAATCACTGTTTTATTTCGAGTGTACATCCCAAATCTTGCTTGGAGATGATGGCCGAAAATGTTCGGACCATAAAACAAAAGTAAGTGAATCGGTATGATGGATACGGTTAAGGTTAGGGATGCAATTGGGTTGGGGGCTTTCCCTTCCTTCCGAGGGATGCCTGTGGAAGGTAGCCTAAATATTAAAAATTTAAATGAACTGCTCACTTTTTACGATTTTGTCCTTAGTTTACGACTGGTTTTTCCGGCAGCTAGAAAGGGAGAGAGAAAGAGGAGGCGTGCCCTAAACAAACGTTTTTCGGTATTTTTATCGTTTTGAGCGGCGGGCAGAGAGGAGAGGTAATTTTGGGGGGGGCTAGTGTGTGTGATTGTGTGTGTGTGTGAGGGATGCGATGGATGTATCTTTTACGATGCAAATTTGTTGCCATAAAATTGAAGAGTGTAGCCAAAAGTGAAGCGATGCTGCTGCTGCCTTTGCCTAAATAAACTTTGCAGACTACAATGATGATGATGAGTTGCCATTGCCGCTACGCTTGATGATGATGATGCCAGCAGCCGCCCGCTGCTCCTCCCATGGCCACGTGCTGAAGATTCCGGTGAAAAGGTTGAAAGGTCAGGCCCTGCAACACTCACACACGTTCTCCCTGGGCGAAATTGGGAGCTGGTAGCTGCCAACAGATCCAACAGCCGAGATAGGAGTAAGAGGCGGAGGAGGGGGAGGCGTCGGCGGCTGGGCAAAAAATCAACGAAAATCGATTGCCGCTAAATACCAAAAAAAAAAAAAAAGTTACAGGGAGCCGTAGGAGTTAACGTAACGTTGTTAACTCAACTCAACTTGGCAAAAAAAAAAACCCAAACTTTTCCCCAGTTTGTTCTTCGTTCTTCTCGCTTGCTTTTCTTTATTGTTCTTGTTGTTCTTGCTTTTTTGTTGCTGATAAATAAATCCCCAACGATTTGCGTCTCAGTCTTTATATATATATTTAAATTTTGAGACTCTTCTTTTTTTTTTTGCACTCGGCACTTGGGAGCTTGTTGAAAGGGTATATAATGGGAATTGGGGAAATCAAGGATAGTAAGAGGTAGCGAGGGATTGGAATTGTGGCACCTATTAAATTAAGTTTATTTTGAGTTAATTATTGAAGGGAAAAAGAGAGGTAGTTGTGTGAGAAATCAAATAGCAAACGGAGTTTTTTGAGTGAAGGTTTTTAAATTAGTTCAATTGTTTGTTCTTTTACGCTGCCAAAAAGGGTTGGTTTGTTATGTGGTTAGATTTAATATTCTTAAAGTATAAATTACTTTGTATTAAAACTATAAAAAATATACAAGATTTAAGAAATAAATCAATAAAATTAAAAGCAAACTCAGTCCTGCATGTGTGTAATTATTCCAATTGTTAAACTTCTAAAGGCTTTACCGAAGATAATTAAAAAAAGTATTAATTTCAAATTCAATTGCAAGTTTTGTTGTTAGTTTAAACTGTCAACAGAGATGTTCTTTATATTAATAAGTAACTAAAAAGTATTACTTATATATGAAAGTGTATACTAATTGCTTATGATCCTAGATTTACATTAATTCTAAAGTCGTATGCATCTATATCGAAAAGAAAATTCCCTTTAGATAAATCCACCCACAATTACTTACTTACTTAAAGTAGTAAACAAGCTTTAAAGTTGTAAACTATGACAGGACTCCTCTTATTAACATTTAAATTTTAGTTATTAAAATGGATTAATCCATCAAATTAGGTGAAAAATCTTAAACATTCCCTTCTGAATATCTTATTAAATGCCACTCTGTAGATATATCTTTTTTCCCTCAGCTGTCCTTGTAGCTTCCCATATAATTTCCTTAAAGGTATCCAAGTATCTGTATAATATAAGCCCAGCTACTACTTAGCAACTAATCTAACTTAAACTGAAACTTATTGCACTGTCCGATTAAATAAGATAATTAATGTGAGCACCGAGAGAGGAGACTTTAGACAACAAGCAGATAGCCGTTGCTGTTTTGTGTGTGTTTTTCCTTCTTTGTTGTGCGGTGGGTCAATGGGCATGGAATATTAAATTAGTAATTAGCTCAGCAGCAGCAGCACCGTCAGCAGCAGCGACAACAACAACAGCCAGATGTTGTCACAGCTTGTCCGCCCTTTTCCTCTGCTACCCACCCAGACTTTTCCTAGCCCGGAAAAAGTTTTGCCCGCCCTCCTCCCCGAATGAGATGGAAACCTTAGTTTGCTCTTTTGCTTTTACTTTTGTTTCGTTTCCGTTTTCACCTGCAGGAATTACTCAAATTTATCTACGTGTGTTTGGTGGGTTTTGGGGCATTCCGCTAGTCACTCTAAGGACACCCATCAGGTTCCCCTCCCATTTCTGGAGTACGGTGAAAACTTGATAGCGAATACTTTATTACAAATACAGGAAGTTAGAAGTATAAATAATATTTATATTACTTTTAATTAAAATTATACAAATTACATTATAAAAAGATTTTTTTGAATATTTAAAACTCAATTTTGTTACGTTTGTTTGTTTTGTTACGTGTTTCTGTTACGAAAGATAGAAACTATATCTTTATTTAAGGTAGAGTTTAATATATTTATATATGTAAAGAAGAATGTAACGATACATTTACATTCGGCTTAATATATATATATATCGAAAAAAAAAATATATTCTTTTTATCACCAGGCTCAAAGTTTTAAAATTTTATTACTCATACGCAGTGTTGACCTCTTTTATGTTATGAACAATGTATAATTATTTCGCCATCCATGTAATATTTGAACAATATAAATAAAATTAAAATAAATTAAAAATACATTTAATTTTGTTTTATTTACTTTTCAATAATTTATTGTGTGTATTAATTATCACTCATACGCAGCGTTGCCTTTGTGGACACAACTTATTAGCAATTAAATTAAACTAAAAAATTGCAGGTAGCAACTGTTTTTTTACAAAACATTTGAGAAGATAAATAAGGGATTTTTAATACTTAAAATATCTAAATAAGCAGTACAAAGAAAAGTTTGAGGTTTCAATTTAATAATTATTTCTTGAAAATATTTAAAGGTATTTCTTTAAAAGTTTTACTGTGCCTGCATTGTATTTTTTTCTTGTTTTTGTTTCTACTTTGTCGCTTACTGTTGTTGCCGTTTGTTGATTCTTTTTTTTCTTTTCTTGTGTTGTGTCCTGGCCTGGCCCTTTTGCTGCGGGCATTGACTGACTTCCTTCCTTTCCTGCCAGGATAAAACTTGGAGGAGGAAGTTCAAGGAGCCGGAGAAGATGAAATCTCCTCGTTTCGGAGCCTGGCGCCTGTTCTTCTGCCCTGCCCGCTCTTCTTGCCTGCTTGCTTGCGTGTTTCGCTATTGTACGTTTTCTATTGCTGTTTCCTTCCGATATTTTATATGCACTGAGAAGAAAGATAAGTACTTCATTTTGCTAAATCAGTAACAATAGAAATTGAAATAAATCTGCTATTAATATTTGATCGATAACGTTGAGGCTTATGTGCGATAAATCGATATATATCGAACCAATTTAATCTGAAAAGAATAGGCGTAAACTTTAGAAAATTAAATTATATATATCTCGAAGCTTACGATATTTCTGCTCTAGTGAGCTTGATTTTAAATTTCAATTCACCATATTTAAATAACAAAAAATATATAATCTAGTTTTTCTAAGAAATTTATAAAAGAATTCAAAAATCTTAAGCTGAATTTTGATTTCTAAAATATATTTGTATACTTTCCGACTTTCTTTTTGCTTGTAAATGCAATTTCAGCATGGCTAAAAATTAATTTTATAATTCTAGTGAAGCTTTTAAGTGATTTTTATGCCGAGTGTCCTCCCTCCCCCCACCAACCGTGTTGTATTTGTATTATTTTTCTTTTCCTTTCTATTTTTTCCTGTTGTTATCCGCCTCTGTTTTTCGTTTTTCGCTTTTCTTTTCCACAGGATTCTTTTTCCATTTTTTTTCTTTATTTCCCAGTGAATTTGGTTGTCTCGCACGTGAGCCGCATAATGAAATTTGCCACTCCCTATTGTCGCCGTCGTATCTCCCTGTGTGTTGTGTTGTGTTCTGTGTGTGTGTGTGTGTGTGTTCGCTTTGGCCCAGCTGCTTAGCCTAATCTGATGTCGCCTTAAAGAGATGTCATTGCTACCTCCGCCCATCAGTTACCCCCGCCCCCATCCCACTCCCAATGATGCTCTCGATTTAATGCCCAGGAATCTCGGCCTGAATTGGCCATGGTTTCTCCCAGTCCTCGCCGAGTTTTCAGTCCTGTTTTTCCGGCTTATTTGCATGTGCTTCTTTGCCCCCTGAAAAGGTGACAACACCAAATGTTCAATGTGCCAAAAAACAAGCTACCATCATCGACATTACCGAACAATATAGCAAACAGACACAAAAACTACACAAACAAGGGGAAGGCACTTGGGACTTGGTGAATACCCTGGAATGAACATAAAAGTTTTTGGGTTTAAATTGTATGAGAATTGTATGGAAAATATCTTTATAATATTAGTTATTAAGATAGTATAAATTCTTTCATCTAAATACAGTTTTAAGAAATGAAATACTTGAGGAAACCTCAATAAAAGTACCTAAATCATGTCAGAATATGTTTATTACTGGGCATACCAATTTTGGTAGCTCTATATCCTGCCTTGGCCAAGTTACCATAGAACATACCCTGGATCTTATGCTTTCTAGGGTTTACATAAGAGGACACACACACACTGTGTTGCAGACAGCTTGAGGTCTTAGCCTGGACCAATGTCGTCTGACCCCTCCTTTTGGCCCGCTTTTTACCAAAGAGCCCAAAAACTCAGTCCGCCACCCCCCAGCTTCTCACTTCACACTTTTTGGTTTCGCTGTGCTTTCAAGTGGAAAATTACTTTCGCAGCTTTATGATGCGGAAATTATATGAAAATCATGGCGAATTTGCCTTACAAGGAATGCCAGGCGTAGCGCTCCTGGCCGGATTCCGTATTTCGCATTTCGAACTTTTCCTGGCTCCTGGCTCCTGGTGGCTCCTTCCGTGGTCCGTGGTCTGTGCCCCGGAATCCGCAGCATTCCGTACATCTGCATATGTAGCCGGGGCTATCTGTGAGCCCGATCAGGGAAAGCCAGAGAGCCACGCCCACTGTGCCCACTCCGAGGCAAGTCGCATAATGAAACGAGCTCGAGCTTTTGCTTTTGCCTTTGCTCTCGACGACGGCAACGCCGTTGACAACTTGCGGTGCCCCTCATCCGCGGCTCATCTCGGAGACACTGGGAAAAGGATGTACTAAGGGATATTTTTGTATTTAATATTTAAGCTAGAAAGAAAATTTAGATTTAATATAAAAGCTAATTTTGTGTTAAATTTAAAATCCGAATATTGATGATATTTTTGACGAGACTTAATTATTATTATTATTAAAAAAAAGACTCTAGGTGGTGAAATATATGTTGCTCGCATTATGTTAATAAAACGCTCTTTTCTATAATAATAAATAAAAATTAGTTATCTTCACAAATTTTTTCCCAGTGCACTTTCCACATTGGAATCGCAATCCAGCAGCTGCTGACTGGCTCCATTTCCATTTGAATTAGCATAAAACGAGGCGGCTTACGTCTGTCTCTATTGGAAGGGGTCGGAGTGGGGGCGTGGCGTGGCCTGGGAAGGGGGTGAATCCGAATCAAAGCCGCCGTGGAAGAGCATGGTTTTGGGGGGCGGGCGGTTCTGGGGCAGAGATATCATCTGTTGCTGTTAGCTTCTGCTTGTGCTTATGCTCCTACAGCTTCGTTATCTTTATACCCTTGCAGGGTATTATAATTTTAGTCAGAAGTTTGCAACGCAGTGAAGGAGACATTTCCGACCCTAAAAAGTATATATATTCTTGATCAGCATCAACAGCCGAGTCGATCTAGCCATGTCCGTCTGTCCGTCTGTCCGTCTGTCCGTCTGTCCGTCTGTCCGTCTGTCCGTCTGTCCGTCTGTCCGTCTGTCCGTCCGTTTCTACGCAAACTAGTCTCTCAGTTTTGAAGCTATCTGAATGAAACTTTGCAGATAGTCTTCTATATGCTCTCACTACTATATAAGTCGGAACGGGCCGGATCGGACTG